>CAKAOI010005000.1:1808-22886 GCA_916701655.1 Sebastiscus albofasciatus | reverse complement strand
TTATATTGAACATGTTCCCCTGTGTAATAACACCTTTCCTGTGTCCTCAAGTGTAAAGTCCCTGGAGGTAGTTATTATCACATTTGCTCGGACATCCTGTTGGAACATGCTGGAGCAGCTCAAGGGAAAGAACTGGCAAGGTCTTTCAATATCCACTCAACCAGGCAGCCACCCTATGGTGAGCTCAGAATATAATCCTCTCATCTCCCGTTGCCCCCGATTTCCGCTCATGCAAGCTTGAAAAACGCTCTCGAAGGGGGTTGGAACATACGAGGGACTTGAAATTTAGGAGGGAAATATTGGTTTTACTTGTGCGCTTTCTCTTTGTGGCATGGCTTTGTTTGTACGCATGTGCAAAATCTTCCTTCACAGTTGGGATGATTAAAAAAAGAATCTTTGTGATCAGTGGCATTTCAGGTGTTTCTTGGGGTGCTCCTTTGCTAGCCGGTCCCTCTCGGGTCCGTAGATACTGTTGGCATGCCAGGAAAACCACACGATGATGGAGATGATGGTGGTCTGGAGGAGGAGCATCACCCCGTAGGTGGAGGTTACGGTAGGTCCAGGTAGGCGGGAGAGGGTTTGCGGGGGCAGCAGCAAAGTCGGGCTGAGTAGGATGGCCCTCACTTCAGTCTTGATCATGTGCAGTTCGTCGAGGATGGACAAAAAGGTGCAACAGTGGAACCACTGGTGGCTGTGACCCCAGATGTCGAAGCGACCCGGGGCCAGCCGCTCGGGGAACTTGCTGATGTTGAAGACGGCCGACACCAGCAGCCAGAGGCAGTGGCGATAGAAGAAAGTGGACGTGGAGGAGGAAGCCGCGAAAGACGAGGAGGTGGCGGAATAAGGCGATCTGGTGAGGAGGCGGTAGAAGATCGGCGTGGAAGAGATGACGAACGGGAGGAGGAAAACAAAGGTTCGGATGATGTATCGATACCGCCTCCACCTCTGGCGAGTGTTGCAGCAAGATAAGACGCAAATGATTGCTACGACGCACGCGGTCGGGATGTAGAAAGTCTCAAAGAACACGCAGAAATCTGGGATTGCATAGGAGGATGTAGGAGATTCATGTTTCAAGTCCACATTAGAGCCATTGTGGCCTCCCGTCTCCACTATCCCTGCCCGAGGGTGGATGTAGTAGTAGTACGCCAACGATGAGCCAACCGTGTAGGAACTGATAGTGCCGTAATCCACGAAGAAGCACACTTCTCTAACCACCAGAGACATCGAGTTAAGAAGGTGGGCCAAGCTGCTCGCCATTAACAGACAGAACACCCCGATGAAGTAGTTCCACAACGGATAGAAGAACGTGGCGTCGGCGTGCGGCGCGCCTTCCCAACCGAACACCTCCACGAAGTAGTACGAAAAAACAAAAACTGGCAGGAAGTGTGTCCAGAAGTTGCCGGTTTCATTGGTTGGCCTGAATGCCGATAGTAAGCAATCCTTCAGGCTGTAGTTTGGGAAGCGGTAGCCGGTCAGGATGAAGTTCTCTATGACCCTCGGCGGCACGTCCGTATGCCTCAGAAGAGGTAACGGCTGAGCACAGTTCAGAAGCATAATGTTGCTGAATCAGACTTTTTCCTGCACAGCACTTAATTGCTTTGGGTTGTTGACTTTTATTGCCGATCACAGCACAATGAGTGATCACCATACAATCCTCTTGAGTGGATAAGGTATCTATCTGCAGGCCGCTCTCCTCTCCGGCTTGAAAAGACCTTTCAGCTCTGCCTCTTCTTATAGGACCTTTGAACCCCGGCTCCGCTGTGGAAACTCGTGAGCTGTAAAGGCTAATCCTGGTGTACGATCCAGCAGTATACTGAGAGAAAATGGCAGAGGAGAGTATCCAAAAATCCTCAGAGCAACCTGCTTGATTTATTTCTCCTTTTGGTTTCCTCTTGGTTGCAAAAAATCCAGCATGCAAATTTATTTTGTTCCCTTATACATGATCTGCATGCATGATCCTCTTTGTTCAGTCATATGCACATTCACATGGACAGTTCTGCAGCAGCACCAGCAAATACAAATGAAGGTCACTTATTACTGTGTTACAAGGTTGAATCAGTTACTGTGTGTAATGCATCCATCCATAGAGCAGCAGGGGATGTCCATTAAAGCTGTGCAGTATGTAGGTCATGCTCCACTATATCAGGCTGCAGCTCAGGCTTTCTGTTCCTCCTGTTGTCCATCAGCCTGCTGTATATCCACGTCCCACTTTCAATGCATTCAAGCTCTGTTGCAATGCAGGGTGCTGCAGAAGAAAAGAAGAAGAAGAAGAAGAAATCCTCCTGAAGAAGAAGAGCAGTCCTTTAACACATGAAGGTCATGTTTCAGTCTGATGATGTCTCTGGTGGAAGAACAGGAAGACACTGAAGAGAGTCTTGAAGCCCTGAGAGGCTGAAGCTAACCGGCATTTCTGCGAAACACACAGAGGAGAGACGGTTTGACAGGTACCAGCATCAAGTTACACACATGGGGCTATAATACCGGAGGTTCCGGTTGGGAGTTTCAAAATAAAACTCAGAGGTTGTGATGTAATACCTTTTAGAGGTCATGTTGTTAGTTTTCAGTATCATATTAGCTAAATGGATGTGATTGATGTCTCTGTCATTTACACAAGACCTTTAGGTGTAATTCAAATGTGTCTTTTTTCTCATAAAGTTGCAACTTTTTTTACTCATTAAGTTATGACTTTATTCTCGTAATATTACGCCTTATTTTCTCAGAAAGTTATGACTTTATTCTCGTAATATTATGACTTTTTTTATCGTTAAGTTATGACTTTTTTCTCGTAATGTTCCTACAATAAAAAGACGTAATATTATGACTTTATTCTGTAAATCTCAGATTTTTTCCCCTCAATGTGACCCTAATAATCCGTAGTACATTTGCACTTGGGCACTCACTGCATTAGATTTATATACTATATACTTAGACTATAAACTGTTACCTTCATCACAATGATCAAATGTTTTGCGGCTCCAGACAGATTTTTTATTTTTTTTTGTTGCCTAAAATTACTCTTTTGATAGTAAAGGTTGCTGACCCCAGCTTTAGACTAATGTCCAGACACTCTTTTTTCATTCTTAATCATTACACTGACGTTATAAACATGCTATTGAAATACTGTGCTTGATTATGGTCTGGCAAATACAGAGCATTTGTATTTGAACATAAAGACAGAAAAACCTGACTCTTTTATTTTGAAGGCAAATTTATTTAGTTTCCGGTTTGGCTCTGACTAACTGCGTGCCTACAGGCACTTTAAAGGAGAGCACCCAACTACTTCAAAACTGTTTTTTCTGCCTTTTTCCCACTTGGTGTTCCCGTTATCTGATTAAAATGCACAGTCTGTCCCTGTTGAGTAATCCAGTCAGAGCTCCCCCACCTCCTCTGTGTGCTTCTGAGTATCTCAACCTTTACAAGGTGCCTTAACACTGGACAGACAGTAGGGGAGACCGGGGGCAGTTGTAACATTTGTTGGTTTTGATGACATCATTCATAAACCTCCTGAGCTATTTGCATACAATTGTTAAGTAGATAACTTATCAGTCATCAACAATGTTAAAGTCACACTATTGACTGACACACTAAGTCAAATGTTACATCTACCCCCACGTTCAGGGGCGATAGTAACAGCATATGGGGGCAATTGAAACAATACAAGTAATACCAATATCAAATATATATCAATATCAAATACCAAGGATCACAATAAACTACCAAGAATATAGATATAGTTAAAACTATTTATTATCATTTGAACAATTAAAGCTGAAGTAGGAAAGATTGGAGCAAATATGATTTAAAAAAAAGTTATTTTTATAAAACGGTCGCTATATTGTGACAGTAGTGCATGAAACAGGTAACCTGAAAAAAAGCACTGTGTCCTCCGGTGTCCTCCGGTGTCCTCCGGTGCTCCTAACGGCATCTGCAAGATTTCACATACCAGAGGAAAACAAGCAGTCAGAGCTGATCTGAGGTCTGCTGTCCAGCAGCCGTCTATGAGAGCCGGCTGTCAATCAATCGTGAACTGGGAAATAAAGATCCCCACCAGACAAAGACACTCACTCTCACACAAAACACAAACACATTTGAATATACGGTTGAAAATGATGGCTGAACTTCTTCCTCCTGCTCCTCAGACTTCTGTTCCTCAATGTACAGGTGTTTCCGTTTAACAAGAGACAGTGTTATCTGGTGACATTCAGCCAAATGTATATGCATACTCGTAGTAACTTTTATGTAACTGGTTGACGTAGATAATAAACACAGATTGAAATGGATAAAGTAAAATTCGAGGCTTTCTGTTTGTGTTTTCGACACTACGAGCAATCACGAGGCCGAGAGACAGCGGCTGTGCGCTGAGTGAAAGAGGAAAGGGCTGATGTGAAATTCACTACCACTTTATGGTCGTAGTCAGATAATTGAAACAGCGCTGAATGCTATTCACTGGATGATCCAGCAAAAAAAGGAAGCCTTCTGATTGGGTGGACCTGAGTGCCAAGTGGGTGGACCCAGGCCCACCTAAGCCGACCCACAGCTACGCAGCTGCCTCTATCATGTCCATCAGTCAGCCGGGACCACAGGCAGTAACCCTGCTCATCCGTCTTCCCATTCACCCTCCGGCAGTGACTGCTGCGGCCAGATGACAGGAAGTCTTTGAACCAGCAATTTCGGCAGAATGGGGGTGGAGGTGGAGTGGCCACTTTCCAAATTCCCCTGAAGAATAAGAAAGCAGGCCACATTTCAGTGCTCGGCAGACTGGGAGAGAACGGCAACATGCCTTTTTAATTAGTGATTGACAGGAACGGAGGATTTAATGGATGTGGAGCCACGCCTGTAGTTATTATGATGGAATAGACATAAATGGCTGGGTAGATTTGGCACCGAACACATCTGAACTGAAAGACTAAACTCAGTAGAACGTTGTACACATCTTGATTACATTCGAGTCCAACTGAGATCAATTTTATGAAAGGAATTCATGATTCAAACTATTTTTCATTTTGCTATTTTGCCATGATATTCTCTCAAAAACCATGAAAAGCTTTCTATAGGAGCCTCTTTGAGCATCTTTGTGTCCCGTTAAGACTTTAGTGCCGGTTCTGCCTTCAGCACGTTGCCTGACTAACCCCACTGTGAAAAGCCTGGCCTCTCTTTGAAGAGCCACAGTCATGTGTTAAGTCTGCATGTGTAAACAAGACAAAGATTTAACACAGCTGCAACAAATATGCAGCACGTCAGTCACTTGACTGGTCATGTTTTGCAGAGTGGAAAATACTGCTTTTACATATTTATGTCTCCCAGCTATAACTTCTACTTCTTCACACATTTAATGATAGTAGCACATTTTTCTTTCCGTCCATATTTCCCTGTTTGTGTCTGCGGTGCTGCTCAGGTGTGGCGGCTCCAGGGAGGACGGTGTGTGCTCATCAGGCTGCACACTGGAGTTAATGGCTGCTATACCGGGTGCTGGACATTTGCTAAAGGCTTGTAGGACTATAGGCCTGCATGAGGTGGAAGATAAAGTCATTGGAATACATGGGAAGCAAACAAAGAGCGATACAGAGTTACACAATTCAAATCTAACTAAGTAACAAGAATGATAAATAGAGATGAATCCAAACTTTTTATAACTGAGAGCATTCACAGACTGATAACTGCAGAGCTGCAATAACATGCAACAACATGCCCAAGTTAGTAAGAACTGTTCAGCTGAGTCAATGGCCCCCGGGAAGAGCACCAGGGTTCGGAGCACATTTTCAAGCGGCAACCTCCAGGAGTCTGAAAAGTGAAGCCAATGAGGAAGTGCCTTAAACTTGCATTCTTTCTATTGGCCACCAGGGGGCGACTCCTCTGGTTTCTCTTACTGTCGCTCCACTCTCTCGATGGCGATGGCCAAACACCAAGAACGCGATGGCCATAAATGAGAACATCAAATCCAGAGTGATGAAAGAGCTGGACAGAATCCGCGTTGCTAGCAGAGCACAATGGAGGACAACATGGAAGAGAACAACAGTCCGTGGACGTACGCCAAAATAAATTGCCATGACTGCAGCTCACTCACAAAACACTTGTTCACAGACAAAGACGGATTGTCGAAGGGAAGGAAACTGACTTCCTTCCCTCCATTCAAAAGCAGACAATACACTTCACACAACAAACAAGCATCTAGTACTGTATACATTATGTCCTTTGAAAGTCGACACAAATACACAAACACTCACCGATGACCAGGTTTCTCCTCGCGGTATTCAGTGCATGTGAGGCTGAAACATTGTCCGCACTTGTCATTTTTAAAACGTACATTCACAGAACCATTTCCAAGTTGTTTTCATTAAAAAGATAGTTGGATTATTTATTATTATTATTATTATTTATTATATAGCAGATTTTGTTTTTGTGTGTATAGGCTACTGCATGCTACATTTTGGTCGAATCAGTATGTAGCTACTACTAGTATAGTATACAGTTTTGAATACAGCCTGTGTGTGTGTTTGTTTCAGTTTACAGTGGATGTTTTTCAGACAGACACACATTCATCTAGTAGATGTTAACAAGACTAAGCAGCTCTGTGAGGCTGTACTGTACTACACGTCGGTGCTTGGAGCTAAATGCAAATGTTAACATGCAAACAATGAAATCTAACTATTAAAGTCATCAACAACTACATTGATAGTAGTGCTCTGACATGCAAATGTTAACATTTGCATTCAACACAAGGGTTGTTATTATTGTTAACTTGTATTTTTAGCACACAGACACACACAGTATAACCTGCCATATGAATCTACTTCATGAAAACTGCAGATAATAGTGTTGAATTCTGTAACCGTAACTTCTAATTGCATATTATAATGATGGAATTGCCAGTATACAAGATACAAGATAAAGTGAAGATATGTTTCTGCCTCTACCTGCTGCATAGCTGAACAGCAGGTCTGCCAGCTGGACCTCATGCTCCATGTAACTGGTCAGTTTGGCACACCAGTGCTCATGCTTGGCATCTATTAGGAAACACCTTTCACAGTAACAGACTGCCTTACACCGGGTGCTGCAGAGAGATACAGACAGGCCTTTAGAGACAGAGGAAGCAGGGCAAAGAAAGAACACCCAGTACCACAGCAGGAAGGAACTCAGATAAGATTAAAAAAAAAATGAGTAGGGAGGAGATATGAAAACACACTGAGGTGTTGCAAAGCACGCAGGAGAAAAGAGGTAAGAAGCAGCATGTGTCAACAGGAGGGAAACAGTACGGAACAATGAGCCAAGATTTCACAAGAAAGACAGACTGTTGTCTCTCATTTGGCCTGCATTACCTGACTGCTGTTGAACACGTGGTTCCCCAAAGTTTATATCTTCAAGCAGTCAACTTTAACACTGAAGTTAAAGTTAAAATACTGGTAATGTAAATCTATTATCTCCCACATCTGTTAAGTAAGAACACAGAACCCTACCTGCACTACTTCTGTATAAAGTCATGGGTTATATTTAGCATCACGTCAAAGGACCAGTGTGTAACAATTAGAAGGATCTATTGGCAGAAATGGAATATAATATTAATAAGTATGGTTTCTTTAATGTATAATCACCTGATTATAAGAATAGTTGTGTTTTCGTTACCTTGGGATGAGCCGTTTATATCTACAAAAGGAAACGGGTCCCAAGCCCCCAGGAAGTGCGCCAGGCTTTGAAGCAAATTTCTGTAGTGGCCAAACGGTGGTACTACATCTTCTGTGTCAGTCACGTGATGCAATTGGGCCCAAAAACTTACACCAAATTCACACCAGAGCTGTGTTGAAGTGCGGCCTGCAGCAAGCTGCCATGCAATGTCAATGAAAAGCTGCGGGCGGCTGCTTCCAAGCTCAGCGAGCTGCAGCCGTTTGATTCTGCGGCGAAGTGCGGGCCAAAAAAACTTGGGAAAAGTTTAACTTTTAGCAACCAACCAACACTTTGCTGGACCGAAAAGACATGTTTTTGCTGATATTAACATACAGGATTTGTGGGTAATGAATTCCAGTTAACTGACTCTTTCATCAGGCCCACCTTAGTGCCAGGTTGCCAGGTGATACATGAATACCATCTGGCTACTCCACAGCAAAGTAACCAGTTAAGCCGCAGTGAAAGCTTGCCAACAGTTTGGAGAGGCCTGCAAGAGGTTTAAGAAACTGCTCTGTACCGCAGTAAACAGAAGCTTTCGGTGCAGTGCTGAGCCGAGCAGCCACATTAGAGTAGCTCCGTTCTGCAGGGAAAATGAAGTGAATACGCTTGACCTGCAGTGCCTGTTGGTGGAAACACCTTAACCATCTGTTCACATGATCTGCAGAATCTGACATGGTGGGAGAGACAACATGTGGCTAACTGACCAAAATGCTGATAATGTGGAACTGAATGTTGCGTGTTGCAGAACTGAAAGTGCTGATCTACATTTGTGCGAAACAAACAACACTAAAAGTCTGGATATCTTGGCCTCTGCTGCTTTGATTCTTACCATTCCTTTTATATTCTGTCTTTCGCAAGTCCTCCAACTTTGTGGAAATGTAAACTAAGATGGTGGAGTAAAGGCTTTAAGACAGCAAACACTTGTAGGCTCCATAGTTTTCGCTGTAAACACATTGGACGATCCACCATGGTTGGCTGCAATAGCAAGGAGAGGGATGCTGGCTGCTGTTCTCAGGAGATGATAGTCTACTAATTATGTTAATTGTGTCATATTACTAACCCCTATTTTCAGCCACAACCTGCTCTGATAGTAATGAATTATTACTGTACTAGTAAGTTACTCCATTACTCTAATTATATCTGAACATTATTTCACAAACTCAAAATTGAGCCTCTTTGTGCCTGTCCATCATGGATGTATACAGTATGCTATACATTAGCAGGAATTGTTGAATCCAAGACAACGTAGCACCCACTGGTGCTTTCTGTTGGACTTTGGCTCCCCCTAGTGGTAGCACCAATGACGACACTTGCAATGCTTGCAGCTCCAGCTCCATTCCTCCTCAGAATCCAACCCAGGGACACTGAGCCAAAATTACAAATAAATTAATAAATAAATACATAGATGACTCGATAAATAAATAAATATGTCATTAAATATAGCAAAAATAATATTGAAAATATATGTAGCCATTTAATTACATTAATTAATTAAATTCCCTATTATGTATTTATTTTGATGGAATTTAAATTTATTTATTTATTTTTGCATTTATTATTTATATATTTATGCATTTATTTATTTATGCACGATTTTCCCTTTGCATTTCACCCTTTACTTATTTCCCTAAACTTTATCAAATTCATTTCTGTATTCTTTTTTTTATAAATTTCTTTCAGGGAATTAATACAAAAATAAATAAATAAATAAAACAGAAATATCAATTTATGTTACATTTTATCAATTAATTAATCGCTAATATTATTTTTGCTACATTTAATTAGATACTTATTATTTTATCAAGTCATTTATTTATTTATTCATTTTTTATTTTGGCATTCTGGTGAATGGGCTGAAAACTACACATAGACTGATCCAACATTATCAAGGATTGTTTGTCTACAAACAAAAAAACATCTGAATAATTTGACAGACATATAAAATATTGCCTTTTGCAACTTTAACTTTGATGACCAAGCACTGTTCAAACCTACAGAATTGATGTTTAATTGCATACAACATCCCTTTCCAAAGCTGTCAAGTATAGCAGGCTGAATGTTGGGTAAGGTGTAGAAAATGATGCACGAGACACATGTAGAATATTTCCTTTTTTTAATTTGATAGTGCAGCTATAGTAATAACAGTGGAACACAAACATATGTTGAAACAAGCAGATACAGGATGTGCATCATAATGTTGACAGAGTAACATTAAAGGTGTGGTTTTAAGGTGAAGGGTTTAATAACGTAGTAGATCCTATTGGCTGATGACAGTATTTGTCTTCTTCTGCATGTGTGTGTGTCTCCTTGACGAGTCCTCCCTCCACTTCCTGCTGCTGTGACTGCTCTGCTGCAGCCGGTAGGTCTTTCTAGCCTGGACTCTCTCCTTCTCCAGGACCTCGGTGTCATCCAGAGTCTCCAGGCCCGGGATCTGACTGATGACATACTGTCTGAGGAGGCAAAGACAACCAAGAAATACTCAACAAAATGAATACATATAAATGTTTTCTATTGAATTTTAGAATTAGAAGTTAATAATACTACAACGCTGTCAGATTATGTTACACACATTTTACAAATAAAGACAATCCACAGGGTTTATATTACAGAGTGCATATTAAAGATGATCTTCTGCTGGTAGGTTGTGTCGCCTGTCCGCCAAATGGATGACGCTAATGACCTTGAACTGAACTGTTAACATTGAGAATTGGGGAACTTTTTATTGTTTTGTTTGACAATATTCTGTATTCTATATACTGTACTGTACATTTCAAGAAATATTTTCTTATTAATTTCTTATTTATACTATTCTGGCATTTATATTTAACACACTTAATAGATCCCACTTCTCAGCATTTTTTTTTTACTTATTAGTACTGTAATTATTTGTTATATATTGCACATTCAAACGCAAATATTTGTACATATTTCATATTTCTAATATTCTCATTTTCTTATTTTAAATTTTAATACTTACTTATATTTCTTTATATATTGTAGCATTATGTACATAATTTATGTTTCATACTCCTATAAGGAAATACAAGAGCAACTGTAACACCCACTGGGGATCAATACGGTATTTCTGATTCCTGATTCTGTTGGTGTTGTATAATTATTGTATGGAATGATGTTATTTATTAATTTACTATAACAGTGTCGTGTTGAAGTGTAACAGTGTTGCTTCCTTGAACTATAAATGAAATAGTAGACTGATTGTCAATGAATACATTGCTATTGATCAGACCTCTTTTCACCACTAGTCTCATTTTCACAACACATTTTGATGGGGGCAACATAGTACAAGTAAAATTTGCGCAGCTCAAGCAGAGCGTTTCAGACCGAGGGTGAAAAGAGGTGCTGCAGCCCAGCCGGTATGACAAAAGTAAAGCGGTTTTTTGAACATTAAAGCATGTAAACATGTTAGTAGAAACCTAAAATACAAGTATGCACCTGAAAATGAGCATAATATGTCCCCCTTTAATATTATTTCCAAACATAGAGGTCTAAATACTGTTTAAAATCCTTCTCCACATGCCTGATTCTGGTGGAGATGTTTTATTTATGCATGTATTTGCTTGTTTTTGTCAACATAAAATACTTCAACTCTTAAATGTCAGTATATTGAGTTAAAAAAATACTAAAATCAGCCTATAAAATACACACCATGTGTCCCTCCATGTTGCTAAAACCATCAAATTCCCATAAAAATGACAGCCACGGCTCTGTTTATAGACGTAGTTATTGTCAAGAGACTTCAAAGTCCAGTGACAACCTGTAAGATTATTTTTCATAAACAAAGAACATATAGTGTGTACAGCATAGAGAGATTCTTGATTTTGGTTAGACACCACATCCGTGCATTGAGCAGGTAGTAAAAAAAAAGACCTGGATGCTCACCTGTAGTCTTCATACTGGGTCAGACTTCCTCCATTGAAATAGCTAGGTGCTGCTTCGTTGTTCATCATACTGAGGATCCTATATGAGAAAGCAATATAGAAGCATTAAATTAAATCATGGTTATATGCACTAATCTAATAATACTAACACAATCCCAGGCTCACTTTATGTTGGGGAACTTTCGCCTGATTTCTTCCACAAACACCGGCAGGTTGTTGATCTTGTTCTTGTTGATGCACACGGTGGTGACGCTCGGCATGTAGGGGAACTTGATGTGAGATGTGTAGTTGTTGCAGTCCAGGATCAGAGTGCTGAGCTTCTCCAGCTGATCCAACAGAGCCGGGTTCCAATAAAGACTCAATGAAGGACAACACACCAAACTCAACATTCACACTTTTCTTCCACAAACTACTGGCACCCTGTCAGTTTCTTCCTACATACATGGAAAGTGTCTTTAGCCACCCGATTCGACTATGGGCTGCTGTAAAAGGCATACCTGTGTCTAACTTATGCAGTAATTAGCAGTTGGTGAGGCCGTGGAAAGCAGGAAGAAACAAACTCTTCTGGTTATTAAGAAAAGGATACTCATCCAGCACATTGTAGCTCAGGTCCAGTACCTCCAGTGAGTCTGTCTGTGTTAGAATGGTTTCATAGGGGATTTCTGTCAGGCCCTGGTAAGCAAAAGAAAGCCACTGAAAGCTGGAGGTGTGGCTGGGTTGACCTGAGGTAGGATGATCCATGAATAATCTCTCTGAAAGAAAGTGAATAAACTCATTTTCGAAAATGATGAACTCTCATTTTAAAGTTGAGAACAAAACAAAACACTGACAGAAACTGTGGATTAAAAACTGTCAACTGGTCCATTTAAACATTTTAACATCTCAGTAAAATCAGCACCTGAAAGCCGTCTTTATTCTAAAACCAATTATGGATTATATTATGGAGAAAATGCTGAAAGAGACTAATATTAAGGTTAAGATTATTCAAAATAGGTTTGCTCTTTGTAGTGAATTATCAGTCTTTTTCATAGCAGCTGCTAATGCACTTACAATACATGTTATCAGTTACATTAAACACTGGTGGTGAACTTTCATCCTGTCTAATTGGTGTTCCAAACTTTGCAGAGAATATGTTTTATCATTTACAGTAGTAACTAACCATAACAACAATGTTGGCACTCATCTCAAACTGCACAAACAGATTGTCCTGCTACTTTGTGAAACACTACAATCAAACACATGGATCTAGCTGCAGCATAGATAGTGTTAGCTGGACTTACCGAGCTGAGGAGCATCTGGTGTATCTGCATGCGAAACCTCTGAGAAACTGCTTCCAGCTCCTATAAAAGGCCTTCTTTCATACCCGGCTGTAGATCACATGATGGGGATAATCACATTTCTGCTGAACCTTGTGGTTCAGGAACCGCTGGACCACATATTAATACCATGGATAGTTTTGAAGTCTCACAAGTGGGACAAAAACAACACCAGGGTTATCAGAAGTGAAGAAATATCAACCTTAAATATTGTTTTACTGTAGTGGATTGCTGATCAGAGACAATATCATTGGACTGATAACACTTCCTCTATAATATGAGCTCATTTTTGACACAGATTAAAGTCTGGAGGAGTTCCCACAAACACTGATTTGATTATTATTTGCTATAATGTAATAATAATTTATACAAATTATTAATTTTTAAATGGAATTCAACACATTCCATGAGAGAAAAAATAAATGAAATAAATGATTGTACAAAATATTTCAGTCGAGTTGACAGCTTGAAATTGATTTTAATTTTTTTTCTGTTTGCAGTTGCCAAACAAATAAACATGTCTATGAATAGACATCATGAGGTTTGAAGACATTTTTTTGAAGAAATGAATCATTATTCTAATCGTCATACAAACATGTTGAAACAAAGTTGTGACTTGTGAATGAACAATTTAACAAAGTGGAAGCAGATGTTCAGTCCATGACTCCATATTTTATGGGTACCTCTGGCAAAAATGTATTGTTGGGCCTCCAAAGCTCCCCCCCCCCGACCCTCCCCACAACTCCATCACTGTCTGAGCGTTGTGTATGCTCCCTCCCTTTTACCCCCGAACTCCCATCAAGAACAGCAGAATACACATGACATTTTCATTATATTTAACCTGTAGCGTCAATTAGGTTGTGGTAATCTGATTAAACACAAATTAATTTAGGGATATGGATGATGTAAACACAATATAAATCAAAATAATAAAAGCCTTAACACTAGATTTGGACACAGGGTGCCTTAGGTAATGTTGCAGGGCCTGCAGGAAATTATTAACAATATCAACAAACAGATTAACTAAATTATCATAAACCACTGAGACACAGTGAATCTAGGGCTGGTGGTCGAAGCCCCCTGTTGGTAATCCAACCTTGGTATTAAGCAAAGAATATCTGTCTGCCTGTCCTTCTGTATCATTCTTATAGCTCAAGAACCGTTCATCCGTTCTACTTCACACTTGGCGGATGTATTGCTGAGGACTTAAGGGGAGTGCAGTGTACAATGTATTGCAATTTGGCCAGATGGTGGCGCTATAACAATGAACGTTACTGTTTGGCCTGTAACTTTTGAACCCTAAGCCTAAGAAACAAAATTATTTTTCCCTGGATTTTGTGGGTCCAGATTAATCGATACATATTAACCACGCCCATTTGTCTATTTTCTGCCATTTTTAATTTTGTCCAAATCAAATTTTTTCGCTACTACTCCCAACAAATTTGAGCAATCATCGCCAAATATGGTACGGAACATCTCTGGACCAAGCCGGAAAAAGTGACTTTTCGGGATTTTCCATACAGTTCTGCTATAGTTGGCCCTCAAATGTTGCTCAAATGTTGTAGGCAGGACTTATTTTACAAAGAATATCATATCTCCTGAACGCTTTATGCTATTTTGACCACATTTGGTGGACATGTGTAACGTATATGATGTCTGAGTGATATTGGCAAATTTGTTGCCATTTGGCCAATAGGGGGCGCTGTAGCAGCATCATGTAATTATAAAGGAAGGAATCTCTATCTATCTGTGTATGTATGACTACCCTTCGCATATCTTGAGAGCCGTTCATCCAATCAATTTCACACTTGGTGGGAACGAGCAGCCATACCGCGGTTCTCAACAACGCTGTAAGCAGCACTTCTGAGGGCCGAGCAATTGGCCCATTGCGGACGGGCACTGCACTAGTGTTCTAAATGGGACTAAAAGCATTCATGTTTTAATCCAGGTGAGTTTTAATTTCACTCTAAACACAAGGTACATATATTGTGTGTTGGCAAGTTATTAAATTGAAACTCACCTAGAACAAAACATGAATGCCTATTTAGAACACAGGGTAGTGGTGCACTACAGCCTCTTGTGGTCAACATGAGTATTACAACAACAAACTACTACAAAAATGATCTGGCAACAACAAAAACTTTTTTCACCTGTATCCACAGATGAAAAAAAGTAACATTATTTAAAAAAAAAAAAAAAAAAGAAATTATCCTGGCAAAACTTTTTTTACCCGCTTTTCGTTAAGACTGGAATCCCATCAGTTTGAATCTAGACATGATGTGGCCTGACAAGCATATCATAAGTAGTATTTGATCCCAACCTACGTCTAATGAAGAATTTCAGAGTGAATTCCAGTACCTTTTTCTAGATCTCTGACAGAGATGTGGAAGTGCTGCGGGGGTGATCGATTCTTTCCATCCAACAAGTAGAAGACAAAGAAGTCCTGTGTTTTAGCAGCACACACACACACACACACACACACACACACACACACACACACATGACCCATCCATAGTGTGAATGCGTTGGTGGACTTTAAGGTAATTAGACTGAGAAAAAGTTTCACCACATTGGTCACAGCAGAAAAGGTTTTCCCACGTTGGTCACACCAGTAAGGTTTCTCTCCACTGTGAATGCGTTGGTGGGATTAAAGGTGAGTACTAGTAGAAAAAGTTTTACCACATTGGTCACACGAGTATGGTTTCCCTCCAGTGTGAAAGCGTTGGTGCTGTTTCAGGTCATCTGATGTAGCGAACACTGCCCCATGTTCATCACAGCTGTAGGGTTTCTCTCCAGTGTGACGCCGTTGGTGCTTTTCAGGTAATATGATTTGGCAAACACTGCCCCACATTCATCACAGCTGTAGGGTTTCTCTCCAGTGTGAATTCGTTGATGTGTTTTTTGGGCACCTGATTGAATGAAAGCTGCCCCACATTCATCACAGCTGTAGGGTTTCTCTCCAGTGTGAATTCGTTGATGTGTTTTTTGGGCACCTGATTGAATGAAAGCTGCCCCACATTCATTACAGCTGTAGGGTTTCTCTCTCGTGTGACCGTGTTGGTGGACTTTGAGGGCTCTCTGAAAAGCGAAAGCTTTCTCACGTTGGTCACAGCTGTGTAGTTTCTCTCCAGTGTGAACTTTATCAGGTGTTTGTTGTACAGTTCAGATAGACATTTCTGTTTGGAGAAACGCACTTCCTGTTTTGCAAATGTTGAGGATGATTCTAAAAACTGAGAAACTCCTCTCAAACTGGACTGAAACACAAGGGAACTGGAAGTTTACTGTAAGAATATTTTTTTCTATAAATGAAAAAATAAATGAACTGATAGTACAAAATATTCCATTCGAGTTAACACAAATCGACTATGACTTCATTTTGAAATGTGTTTATTTTTTTCTGTTTACAGTGCCAAATAAACATGTCTATGAATAGAAATCATGAGGTTTGAAGACATTTTTGAAGAAATGAAGCATCATCCTTATGTTGAACCAAAGACTTGTGAATTAAACAAAGTGGAAGCAGATGTTCGGTCCATGGCCGGATTATATTTTATGTGTTCCTCCGGCAAAAATTTACTGTTGGTCCCCCATTGCTCCACCACTGTCTGTGCGTTGTGTATACTCCCTCCCTTTTACCCCCGAACTCCCATCAAGAACAACAGAATACACATGACATTTTCATTATATTTAACCTGTAGCCACGGAAACCAAGCAGTACTCCTCCGCCGGACAACTGTGTGTCAATTAGGTTGTGGTAATCTGAATAAACACAAATTAATTTAGGGATATGTACGATGTAAGCACAATATAAATCTAAATAATAAAAGCATTAACACTAGAATTGGACACAGGGTGCCTTAGGTAATGTTGCAGAGCCTGTAGGAAATTATTAACAATATCAACAAACAGATTTACTAAATTATCATAAACCACTGAGACACAGTGAATCTGGGGCTTTCTGGTGGTCGAAGGGCCCTGTTGCTAATCCAACCTTGGTTCTGTCTGAAATAAGGAAAATAGACTAAATACTGTACATTTAAAAAATAACATATACAACTACAGAAGCCCCGAGAGGCAAGTGAGAAAAAAAATTCTGGTTATCCGTTTTCTGCCGGATAGCAGATAAAAAAAACAGATGAAAAAAAAGTAACTTAGAACAATTAGCAAAACCTTTTTTACCCGCAATTTTTTTTGTCGCTTGCCTCTCAGGGCTTCCGTATAGACCTATAACAACACTTTCAGTGGTTAATAATTAGAATAAATGCAGTGTAAACAATGTCACTTAGTGTAGCAAGTTGATTTTTAGACACAATAATTGTCACTCATAATAAATGATATGAACATTTCCAGCAAAGTTCCCTTTGATCCGTATTGGAAAGTTGTCTGGTGTATTGCAGTTTAAATGTCCCGAGGATCAGTCCTTTCCTCCTTCTCAAACAACACAGTGGCTCATGGCTGTGATGCTGTAAACGCTGTTCAATTCAAGTTCTTGTTGAACACACGAAGCGATGACCTCTGCTCTTCTTGCAGTCCCTGATTTGCCACTTTGCCCTTTTCCACACCAGGACGCACTTTTTGCTTCCCTTCATTTTGGAGCGAGGAGGCGTCTTTCTCCAGTTAGTGTAGCTGAGCGGCTCACCGCCCGCCCACTCCCAGCGTCCTCGGCCGTCCCTGTCATTCAGACCTTAAACAGTAGGAGAAAAATACATCAGTTAGAGTAAAGAAGTTGTACTCTACAATGAAAAATATATTTAAAAACAGAATGGTGTTGCAACAAATGATTCAAAGATACCCACCTATCCAAAATGGTTTTCTTCCGCTGAAGTCCCACAGCCAGTCCATGTCGACTTTAGAGAGAACACTCGCTAGTGTACCTTTATATCTGAAATAAACAAGATGACAAGGAGAGTTGTGTATTTCTATAATGCATATCATTCAGGTTATATAGTTCTTATGCATGAAAGACATCTAATCAGAAGCATGCTTTCTGTGTTTATCCTTTAACACACAGACTGTTAAGCTGTACCTCTCCCTGCAGGCCCTGTTAGCTGTGCTCCATGTGACCTTGTGCTCAGTGCTGAGGGTGTAACAGTGGCCACCATGGAAGGTCCAGCCTTGAGGACACATCTGAGCCCTCACCAGCTGTGTTTCAGGAGGAGATGGAGCAGATGTGTTGACATTTTTAGGTGAACATGAATCATTTCAAATCAGTTTTTAAGTAATTAGTTCAGAGGTCAATCAATGTTTTGTCAGGCAAAGAAAATAATTTACAACAAAAGTATCATCTACAAACATGTCTATATATGGAGATACGCAAGGCTCTATCCTAGATCCACTACTTTTCAGTGTTATGTTAACATTTACAGGCATCATTTATAAGGACAGCATTGACTTTCATCACTATGCTGACGACTATGGAGGATAGAAACTGCCAAAATAAAAAATAAATGAGACAATAAATAAATAAATGTCATTAAATGTAGCAGAAATAATATTAAAAATAAATGTAGCCATTAATTAATTGACAAAATGTGACATAAATTGATATTTCTGTTTTAATTAACTTTTTTATTTATTTATCTTTGTCTTAATTCCCTTATTTACTTACTCTTCTATTTAATGTTTAATTTTATTTATGTAATTATTTTTTCATTTATTTTTTCATTAATTAATACATTTTATTCATTTATTTATTTATGCACGATTTTCCATTTGCATTTCTCTGAGATTAATGTGGCAAATTTCCAAGAAAGAAAGGAATATTCTCTGAGATTATAAAGTTATAAATTTGCGAGAAAAAACTCAGAAATTGTGCAAAACCGTGGTAACGCCAGTCGCTGTCTGAATTTAATTTCGCCGAAAGTAGTGTTATCAGTAGTAGGTGAAGGTCCTGTAAGATGCATATATGTGTTTTTTTTTGTGTTCTTTCTGTGTTATTTCATGAACATAATGCTGACATCGGTATATATTGTACTTTATCGTATTTATTTACTTTATCGTAATTTATCTGTATTCATTTATTTATTTTAAGCTACAATGTCCATAATACGCCGTCGTATAAAACAGCATTGTATCATTCAAAATATAATGTGAAGATCAGACATCTTTCTCCCAGAGATGCAAAGAAGCTATAGTGCGTGCTTATTATTAGGTAGTAGGTTCCTTTGTTGTGCAGCTGGAATACCTGATCAGTTGGTGCCCAGGGTTTCCAGGAGACACCGTTGCAGTGAAAGAGCTGATTGGTGGTTTGGTTGAAATGCAGGAGTCCCATCAGTTCTGGCACACAGAGCTTGGGTATGGAGTTATCAGCTGGAGCCTGTAATGGACCATACAAATACATTTAGTGTTGCTTTAACTGGAATGCAAAAAGAGTAAAGTTCCCCTCCAGACATGTTTTAAAGTATGTAAAAATAGACTACATGGTTTTCCCAGACAAAAACAAATGGACCGGTACTCACATGTCCTTTAGCCGGAGCTGTTTTTTGGGGTTTTGAGATCTTTCTCTGATGATCTGACTTTGACTTAGTAAGCGCAGCTGACCCCTGCTGCTGTGCTCCTCTGCTAACCACACGGATGTTAGCCTTTCTGCCCTTCCTCGACGGAGAGGTGTCGTCCTCTACTTGCATTTGCATGATGCCGTGATACTGGAATTAAAGAGACAACAGAAATGAGGACTTTTCTAACTTTGAAAAGGTTAAGTCAGATAGTATCAGCTTCTGCTGCTGCTTACCGTGTAAACAATGTCTGTACCGTTGTGAAAAACTGACGAAGGAGCAATCTGAAACATGAAACAGGTGCAGTTTATAGATAGTTTCAACCTGGAACAAAGTCACGATGAAAAGGAAAATGTCAAATCCAGCGCTGATCTTTCAGAACAGGAACTTACAGACTTTGGGTTGCCCGTCACTTTGAGTTTCTTTTTTGGGACATCTGCTGCAGGCCTGGAGATGCTGTCTCCACGGGTCCAGATGACTGATTCTGTGCCGAGGGGCAGTTTCTCTAGTTGGATGGATCCATGCTGGGGGTACGTGTCTGATCGAATCTCTTTTCCTCCAAGAACAGGAGCCTCCCGATCCTGGATCAGACTGTGTCCTGTGGTGTTTAAGTTTTAACAGTTTGTGTCTTTGGGCAAATATTGAGGTAATACAGGACATTCAATACAGCCAAATCATTTTAAATCTATATTTAATGTAAAGTGTTTTTCCTTGGTGATGCAAATTATCTTGTAAGATCTTAAAAATACACAGCTGGGGGATTTATTTGTACCTCGTCCTGAGTCCTGGATGGTGACTTGAGCCTTGTTGATGCTGCCGATCACTGAGCCTTCAGGAGAGACCAGCAGCACGTCAAACACCTCCTCAGCCTCCTCAAGGTCATCCTGAATGATGTCAGTGTGCCAGCTCCTCTTTGACACTCCTACACAGACAGAGACATCACAAGCTTTTACAGGAGTTGGTGCTTTTTCTGTTTTGTACCTTTTATTTTGCAGCACAAGAAAGAACTGAAATGAATTATGGTTGTTTTAGATGCCAAAATAGTTGTCCAGCTTCTGGCTTTACTTCCGGGTTATGCGGCCCACCGAATGTGCACCGTAGTTTCAATGTTACATATCAATCTCCTCTCATATGTGACAATATGTTGTCACAAAAAACATGACACCATTAACAAATTTTAGTCAAGTAATAAAAATAAATTTCCATGGCAAATGAGCAAGCTCCATCCACTGAGGAGTGGCTGGAAACGTTGGATAAAGATCCAGGTTAAGGAGGAACCTTCGAGCTAAATAAGAAAGGTCAACATCAAAGCAGCAGAAGCAGCGATTCCCTGAGTTTTATTGCTTTTATGGGTCAAGCACCAAAACCGCTGGATCCTACACTCCCCATAATGCAACTCAATAGTGTCTTTCGATGCCCACATCTTTCAATCTCCACTGAAGGCCTTCTACAGGCTGAGCAGCGCCAAACTTTAATTGTAAATTCAGTGAATTTAAAAATCACAATGCAAGCTGAGGACATACCTGGATCAAACTGAATGAGTGAAGAAGGACTGATGAGGAAGTCTTTTCCAGCTGTTGCAGTCACCTCCTTCACCTACCATAAAGAAATGATGACACAGAAATACAGAAAAAGGCCGAGCGTCAGGTGACTGATGAGTTAAATGTGATTATAAAGTGAGTTGAGAGCAGATGACTTGCAGACCTTGAC
>CAKAOI010004895.1:454-20536 GCA_916701655.1 Sebastiscus albofasciatus | reverse complement strand
AAATCTAAAGAGGATGTAGCCAAAAACCTAAATAAGTTGTAGTTTTGTTGTCTAAACCTAAAGAAGTTGTAGTTTTGTTGTCGAAACCTAAAGAAGTTGTAGTTTTGTTCCCAAAATCTAAAGAAGTGGTAGTTTTGTTGCCGAAGTTTCCCCTAATGACTCACATCTACGGTGCTCATAGCGACCAATAATGCCCATTTAATGTCCTGATAACAGTCAAGTCAGTGAATTTACTGACACAACAACAAGGTTGTGAAGTATGAATTAAGTGTTTTTAGCGAGCTACTACCTTTTGCAGACATGCAATAGAGTTGTGATGCCCCATGAAACAGCTGTAACACTCTCTGTGTGATTTTATTAGTGGTGGCTACGTTTATGAGTTTGATTGTCTTTGGAGTAACCTTTAGGGCTTTACACCTATTTACCGACCCGTACAGTGTGCAGCATGTGCTGAGAAGCTAACAGGTCGCTCTCATTTGAGGCTACCTAGATAGTATAACCCTGACATGCTTCCCAAGTTTAAAATAACACAGGGCTAGGTCTCAGACGACACACTGTTCCTCATTTAGTGCTCCAGTTTCATCTTCTTGGCCATGTATGTGTGAATGTGGTGGTGATAGGTGTGTATGTGTGTGAGCGTCTTAATTGACCACAGTAGTGGCCCAGTAATAACTTCCTGAAACCATCCTAAAAATACCGTACAGTAACTTTTTAAAAGCACATGTGCTTATTTGAGTAGAAGAACTTGGATGAAACGCGGCACCGCTTGGGAGCTGAGCTCAAAAATCAGTAAGTTCACAGAGCTCACCACGTCCTTGTCATCATCTGTGAGTCTGGTCTGTGTACACTGAGCTGAGTCGCTTGTTTGTTTACTGAGCCCATCAGTACAGCCGTCCTGCGTCTTGTATTATTTAAGATTCTGCAAGAATCTACTGTAATCCTTCACAGAAATAATGCAGAACAGACATCCATTAGTTCAAAGGAGTTGTTCTTTGTTCAAATAGCGCTACAGTTTGTTTCATAAAGTCATCTTATTGTAGACTGTAGACTAAGTCTATTTGTACAGAAAGATCAAATCAAAATGGAATAACATGAATAAATAAAAAACTAAATACAGTGCGTGTGAAAGTGAAGTCTGACTCACTGCCACTCGTGTCATAAAAAGGGTAAAAAGCTCTTCAGAACTGTGAGACTGTGCGGTGGTTTCTGTTCAAACAGATGCATAACCAAAGCTGCTGGGCCAAACAAAAACAAATTGTTGCTATAGCACCACTTCACAGCAGTTTGACACACACAGAGAGACAAACACAGCCAAACTATCACACTATCACACTGACAGTAGAAAATAAAGTTGAACAGTTGTTGTGGCCTTTTGGAGTTGAAAAAGTTTAGTTGCTTCTTAAAGGAACAGTGGGTAACATTTAAAGTGGATCAACTGGCCAAAATGGAATTTAATATGAATAAGTATGTTTCCTTTAGTGTATAATCACATGAAAATATGAATCGTTGTGTTTTAGGACTACCCAATTACTGTATGTTACGTTCCAGTACGGTCGGGAAGAAACACAAGCTGATGTAGTCAGGTGTGAAGTGGCCATTTATTGTAAAATTGACAATCAGCTGAGACAACAAGGGCTGCAGACAATCAAGTACAATGTTGCAGCAAACTAAAGTGAACAAGTGTGTTGATATAAAATATAAAACTAGGAACTCAATGAAACAAAAATGGCTGCAAACTAGAAATTAAGATCACAGCTGAGCTGGAAAGCAACTAGATATAAACAAAAAATGAAACTCTATTTTAACTATTCTGAATCTAATAAACAAAACACATCTATACAGAGGAAAAGACTAGCCAAAATGCACAGTAATATGTGACCTAGCAATAAACTAATCTCTAACCCAGTTCCAACCAAATCACAAAATGCTTCTATACTTCTAAGGCCACATCACACAAGGTACTCAATACCATCAAGTTAGTTAGTTAGTTTGTTACAGAATCACAACAAAGAAGCAACGAGGTGGACTGATCATTGGTAATCACCGTTCATCTCCGGCAGCTCTTTTATCCAGTTCAAATGCCTTTTACCATTTTAAAACTCGTCTGGTCTACATTTTTGTTGCAGCTTTTGAACCGGGTTGTAACAAATGGGGGGCTCGTCCGGGATGTAGAATGAGCCGTTTATATCTGCATACAGATCTGGCCGCCATGTTTCTACAGAAGCCCAGAACGGACAAACCAAACACTGGCTCTAGATAGGGACTTTTGCATTTTCGCGCTGGCCACCGTAGCTCTCCTACACAACTATGAGAAAATGAGCCTCCTTCTCCCTTGATTTATTACCTCAGTAAACATTGTAAACATGAGTTTATGGTCTCAATCTCTAGTTTCAAGTCTTCTTCAATACAGCATGATGTTCATTTAGCAAATGATGGTCCCATTTAGAGTCAGATAGACCATAAAGCAGGGGATACTTTAGGGCGGGGCTACCTTGAGATTGACAGGTCGCTACCACGGCGTTGTCCGGTCTGGGAGTTGTCCGTGTTTTCGTTTTATAACTTTAACCCTTTCACAGTTTGTTTTCACTTCATCAAAGTTAATATAACCTATTTAGGTCGCCGAAAAATGTCTTATTCAGCGTTGGGTGGTACTTAGCTTCACCCTCTTGTGTCACTTCTGGTTCTAAAAAAGAAAGATGGCAACGGACGAACTCAAGGCTTCAAAACAACAGTCCACCAACCAATGGGTGACATCATGGTGACAACGTCCAGTTCTTATATATACAGTCTATGTATCTACCATATCATTCATCATTACACCAAAGGGTGTCAATCCCAGTAGTAGTGTCAAGTTGCTGTACCTGGTCTCAAGAGGAAGGAAGATCCTCCATTAACACTTAACAGAAGTTAAAACCGCCGTCAAAGGAAATCAGCAGATTCAATTTAAACTCGCCATGTAAAACAGTTGGATCCCCTCACAGTTATCAGCGTTGGACCGCTCTCTAAACCGTCTTCTTATAACAGTAATAGTTTCAAGTAGAGTAAAAGTGGCCTCTCAGTTGATATCTTATTAATACCCTCATCTTTTATTTAATTTCAGTCAGGTTTCCCATCACTCCACAGGGCAGGTAATGGTCTGTTTCTAGTGTCCTCATTTTTGCTGATGCTGTTGATGCTCTCTTTATTCTAACACTTTCATTCGAGGTGCCAGGAAATCAGCACAGGAGGCTAAAAAAATAATCACCTGTATCTTCAAAGAACAAAGTCTAACGGCCAGCAGCTAAATGCAGGTTTTTACGTGAATGATACCTGAGTTTACCGGCTGACTTGATATGAGTGATACTGTACAATGGCAACGACATCTTGCCTGTAGAGATGTTGGTGCTGTGGGTTGGTGCAGTGAGACGTGACTGTTATTCCGCCCATAGAGCGCCTGGAGAAAGTGAAGGCCTCATTGAGACAAGCTTTAACAGCCTGTTTTTCTTCTGATCCCTGGAAGCTGTTGGTCTGAACAGTCCTGCAACTTGTGCATGTGTAAATCATGCTACAGTATGCAGGCTGTCCACATTGCCAGTGCCAGTGGACAAATATGGTCATAATCTCCGAGCGTACACCCTCCGTCCCCCCATCCCCCCACCCACCTCCCTCTTTCTCTGAGAATAGAGAACATTAGAGACTACGCGGACCTAGAAATATCATGGAGCTCATAAAATATACATGATAGATACACAGAGAAAAAAAACACTGTTCCCTGCTGCGTGAAGTATCTGCCCATAAAACGAACTCAAAGAAAGCTGGGTGTGGATGCACAAAAATCACCAAGGGAGGATTGTCTGAATGATGCTTCATTCTGTCTTTGATCATATTTCTCTTTCTTCCTTCCTCCGCTTCAACCTCTGACTGTCAGTTATTATAATTTTTTTTGGCTGAATTGCTGTTGTATAGCAGTCGCTTCTGGATTAGGTTTTTGCAAGCATACTGATCTGATTACGGCACTAGATAGGTCAGCTTATGCAACATGTATGGCTCGCTGCATATGGGGGATGTCTCTTTCGCTCTCATGCTCTCCGACTTGTTTCTTCTCCTGTATTCTCCCACTCTCTTGATTTGTCGGTTATATCCATAGTGAATTATATCTGTTATTTTAAAAAAAGGTCCAGCACAATGAGAACCACATAGTCCAAGTGTTGTTTAGCAGAGGACATTGTCTTTAAAGTGCTTCTAAAATATTTTGGAAGCAAGCACATCTGGCTGTAGATGTTTTTAATGATGATGAATCTTTTTTTTGATACCTTGTGATTCTGTGATTTGCTCTTTGTTTTCGTTTTCAATTGTTATGTTTTTTTTTATGTCTGCAGCCGTGTAACTGTGCTGCTGCCTATCTTGGCCAGGACACTCTTGGAAAAGAGATTTTTAGTCTCGAGGAGTTTTTACTCCTGGTTAAATAAAGGCACCAGAAAATGTTCTGTGGAGAGCCGGGCTGTAAAGTGAAAGTCAGAGTAGATTAGCAACCTCCTACTCTTCTCTCAGACAAATACACACTACTCTCTGTCTTTCTCACACTTATATGTTGTCTAATTCTCATGAATCAGATCGTCCCCATTTCCCCTTCTCCCCACGCTCATTACGTAATGTCTCTTCTCCAATTGAGGGTGCTACACAGACGATGTGTGTGTGTGTGCATATATCCTACAGTATGTGTGAGTTTATAAGTAAGATTAGTTGGTGTCCTCTAATACATTTCTCTTCTGCAGAAATATAATTGCACTTTCTCTTTAGTTCCTTTTCTGTCACTGGCACTTTTACGTCACGGTTTGTTTCTTTGTCCCTCTTCAGCCACATCCCCACCTCCTCAGAGACTACCCGTTGCCATTTTCCTTCAATCCACCAGATGTCCTCGGACCGTCCTTCCTTTCCCCGTCACCTTGATCTCGTGACCAGATTTTACTGCGCATGTGTTGTACCCCAAAGATATGATGCGTTGATGACGCGTGACGTCTCCTCTTTCCACCCTCGTTGCATCATGCTCTGCAATAACCTGGCCTTCCCTCGCCGACCTCTTCACCTGCATCTCAATAGGCTTGTTTGAGATGAGATGCATGCACACAATCGATCACCGGCGATGCATAATGCCCACTGGTTAGTTTTGTGTCCGTCTTGAATCCCGACTTGGTCTGACGTCATGCACACGTGGACAACGATAACCTCACGAGATCGAGGCGGCCGCAGATTTTAGAGTCAGGCGCCACAGCTGCTCTCCACCAACTGCAAGACCCAAGGCATTATGGGAAACGCCTGGCTGTTGCCTGATCGAAGAGCTGATTGGCTCTTAGTTTTGATAACAAACACCACGTGTTGTAGAAAGTCACAACTTTCCGTGTGATTGTGATATTCAACGCTAGATTGTAGGATGTTAGTCTCATGTTGTGCAATGAAGATTTCATCTGTTAACAAACACATGTTGTGGTTGATAATAATAATAATAAAGGTTATTTATATAGCACTTATTAAAACGAGTGATCTAACAGGATGTCACTTTTCATGTGACTTCCTGTAAATTCTTTGAAGGCTGCTGGAAACTGTCCGGCTGTATTGAGTTTTTCTACCCACTCTCTGATTCTATAAGCTCATTCCTGCATTAAATCATTGAAGTGCACAAGGCTGCCTGTCTCTTCTGCGTTTGGGTCCTTCCCCCACTCCCTGCGTTACCAACGGTGACACGAGGCACTGATAATTACTTCAAGGTTGCAGCTTCGTTTGCCAACAGACCTGGCGAGTGGATTAACACTACAGAGAGTGGAAGGACAGAAAGAATGAGGGGAGGATGTTGGGAGCCAGAAAAAATCGGAGGCAACGTTAAAAAGAGTATATATATAGAGAGAGAGAGAAAGAGAGAGAGAGTATATATCTGTGTCTCTGGGCCTATCTGTGTACGTGTGCATCTGTGCGTACCATCTGTTCTGTGACTCTGAATGCACCCATGCAAGTAAGAATATACATTGAAGGATGAAATAACACAAACACCTATAAATACAGAGACAGAGCGACACATGGATCGGGAGGAGCTGAGAAAGAGACACACTAACAGATTGCATCTTTTTTTACCTTCTCTCTGCATGGCAGCTAAGCATAAGCTCAGTGAGGGTGAAAAAATACTATATCAAAAGGAGGAAAGGGCCAATGATGCAACCCAATGTAAACAGGATTAGTAAATGCTAGACGCAGCAAATACTGGCACACTGACTGCCACGTACGGCAACACCACAAACAGGACTAGGCCAGGCAGGCAGGCACGCACGCAGCGAGGGATACAGACATGAGAGTAGAGACAAGAGGAACAGAAAGAACCTAAGAAGGATTTGTTTATTTTTGTACATAATAGAAGACCAGTCATGCGTCTTGCACAAACAGATGTAGGAATATATGCAGCCTAAAAGCAAGAGAGAAAGAAAGAGGGCCAGCTGTGCATAACTGAAAGACAGACTACAGAGGTATGAGTGCTGATAATATAGATTTGTCTATGTGCATATGTCACGGTCATAGTGTCTTCCCTTTCTGATCTTTATCTTATTGTCCTCCCTTACTGTTGGAAGTTTAAACGCTGAGACCTGCATGATGGTGAATGAAAGACAAGAGGAACAGTTGAGAGAAGTATGTTTCACGCTGCACGCCTCGTTACATACACGCAGGCAGCGGGGGAAAGTCATGATTTAAGTGCAGGCCTCCGCTAACGTCCAATAATATCACCAGGTTACTGCTATTTTTACTGTTTCTTCGTGCTAGCCATGACACAGCAGTTATACAAGGGAAGCCGAAGCATGGGCGTACACGGCACATATTGTGTGCCTCTGACTAATAACTCAGAAAAGTGATTTAAAAATCCAAATAACGTGGAGCAATAGTGACACAACATCATCCCATTCATCACAATCTGTAGGATTATTCCACCTGGGAGCATCAAACATGCACATGCATGCTCACAAACACACAGATGGAGCACATAACCTCCTCGGCTGAGGTTGGGGTTATTGTGCCGTCAAGGATCTTGATAGGCAGCTGTGAAACAGCAATCGAATTTATAGGGAGAATATAAATCTGTATATGCAAATGATATGGCGAACAAAAAAAACTGCAGAAATGGGAGCCACAACGGAGATAAAAATAAACTGGGTATCAAAAAGATAATTGACAAGTGCCATTTTGGTTCCCAGCTGCATTGAAATGTAAACCTGGTGGCAGTAACCCTTACCCATCTGCTTCTCCAAGACAAACAAGTGCCCACAAAAGGACGATTTGCAGCCACTTTGACATCTGAGATAATGGGGAAAGGCAAAGTGATGAAAGTCTCGGTGGCTATCAGTCAAAAACAAGCTCAGAACTCATCAGTAAAACATGTCACACACTTGATGAGACTCAAACTGTGAGGTAATTTAATGCTTCGTTCCTTCAGCACCCACACACACAGACACACACTCTCTCTCTCATCACACACACGAAAACGTCTTTCTATTTATCACTTCCGGACACACACACACATAAATAGAAATACATGCAGCTTAGTTGTCTCACACAGACACACACACACACAGCCAGACACAAACATACTCAAAGTCTCAGTTCTAGGCTGCCACCCAATCGATAATCCCATTATAGCTGAAAAGGCTCTTTTATTTGTTCTGATTGAGTTTGGTGAGGGAGGGGGGGAGGGGTGGGGGGTGGGGAGGGGGCATGGTTCATAATTAAAGCAGGATTTGCTAGATTGATGGATAAATGGGGCGGATCGCAATGTAAGCACACACACTTGCTGTGCTGTGTCACATGGAAAAATATGACTGAAGTGTTCACCCCACAAAAGCCTCTCTTCCTCCCTCGACCCAACCCTCTCCTCAACGACAGCATGTCGATCACTCCATGTGGTGAAGATGTGTGTGTGTCAGTATGGATGAAGAGGAGTCACAACTTTGACCTGAAGTGAAATGTGCTGATCTCCAGCCAGAGTCTGAACAACTGGCCTTTGATATCTACAGTAGCAGTTCCACGTGTACATGAACCTTGACAGCCTTGACAAAGACACACAAGCGTGCACGCACCAACCTGGTGGTGTCTAGAAGGTAACCCGCAAATTGCAAAATCTGATCTGAAATCTGCAAAAACTCTCGTGAGACTCGTTGCCCGACAACCTACCCTAACCTTAACCAATCGAGATCAATACCTAACCTTAACCAATCGAGATCAATACCTAACCTTAACCAATCGAGATCAATACCTAACCTTAACTATTCAAGATCAATGCCTAACCTTAACTATTCAAGATCAATACCTAACCTTAACTAATCGAGATCAATACCTAACCTTAACTATTCAAGATCAATACCTAACCTTAACTATTCAAGATCAATACCTAACCTTAACCAATCGAGATCAATACCTAACCTTAACCAATCAAGGTTTATACCTAACCTTAACTATTCAAGATCAATACGTAACCTCAACTATTCAAGATCAATACCTAACCTTAACTATTCAAGATCAATACCTAACCTTAACTATTCAAGATCAATGCCTAACCTTAACTATTCAAGATCAATACCTAACCTTAACTATTCAAGATCAATACCTAACCTTAACCAATCGAGATCAATACCTAACCTTAACTATTCAAGATCAATACCTAACCTTAACTATTCAAGATCAATGCCTAACCTTAACTATTCAAGATCAATACCTAACCTTAACTATTCAAGATCAATGCCTTACCTTAACTATTCAAGATCAATACCTAACCTTAACTATTCAAGATCAATGCCTTACCTTAACTATTCAAGATCAATGCCTAACCTTAACTATTCAAGATCAATACCTAACCTTAACTATACTAGATCAATATCTAACCTTAATTATACTAGATCAATGCCTAACCTTAACTATTCAAGATCAATACCTAACCTTAACTATACTAGATCAATACCTAACTTTAACTATTCAAGATCAATGCCTTACCTTAACTATTCAAGATCAATGCCTAACCTTAACTATTCAAGATCAATACCTAACCTTAACTATACTAGATCAATACCTAACCTTAACTATTCAAGATCAATACTTAACTCGTGGGTTACCTTCTAGACACGCCCTGCCACATTCCTGCTTGTGAGCAGAACAAACATCAAATCCAGTGAATTTCCCTCAACACACATAACAAACAAACAAACACATCTTACTTTCACAGCCCCTCAAGATTGGATTATTTGTCGTCTGTGATGAAGCACATTCACCGAGTCAGAATTGTCTTGAAGTGCCTTTAAGCAAGGCTCTAAACCTAGAATGCATCTTTACTGGTAAACTGTGGTTCTACTGGACTCTTATCAGAGTAAATGTACAATGTGAGTGCTGTGTGCTGTGTTGCGTCCCAGTGCAACCGTTCCCTCAGGCTGTTGCTGTAACAGTCTGGTCTTCATTGGCATTCATGCCGCTGGCAATCACAATGTTTCAGGTACTCGTCTGCCAAGTAGTGTGGCACCACGGATTCAAGCGATACAGTACACGGAACACACACTGAAAGCTATCAGCTCCTTAGCAAAAGTCAGTTTACAGTGCACGCAAATTAAAAAAGGGACCTATTGTGCTTTTTTCCTCTTTCCTTAATGCCAGGATCAAACTACAGGATATTTTTGCGATGGTCACTATGTCAGATTAGACGATTGAGAATCATAAATTCTTGTTGTGACTATCTGACGGACTACACATCCATCTGTCCCCTGTTCCAACAATACATACTCTCCCTGCACCGCCGTCTTTAATATACGGGCTTACCGGGGCTCAAGCACCCGAGCCCGACCATGTAAAGGAACCCACGAGGCTCCACAATAAAAATATAATTCACAGGGAGAAGCGAAAGCGGGCGTGCAACGGGATGCTGCATGCTCAAAGATGCAACGACGGTGGTGTTTTTTTACTCCGACACAACCTAAATTGAATTTCCTACCGTGAGGTTCTGGCAGCAGTTACTGCTGGGAAGGTCCGATGACATCATTCTGCATAATAAGTAGCCATGTGCTTCTGTTTACAGCTGGGTGTCAAATTCACGGCCATCCACGGAACACGTCGTGGAAAGTGGAAATCAAACATACTAGACTTTCTGTCCGGACATCGTGAGGCGTCGATTGATGTGTACTATGACACACTACACAAGATAAAACGATCGATTTTCGCACACGACACTCATTTATCATTCCAATCCCCTGCGACGGCCATGTCAGGCTATAATCGGGCTGATATCTGTGTAGTCTGAACCGGGCATTAGGGTGTTATATCGTTTTTTTTGTGCTTGTAAACGGTCTGCAGCCACAAAGCCCAAAGTCCACGCCAAAGGGAGTCACTCTCCTCCCACAGAAACGCTGCTCCTGAACTGCCTCGCTAGAAGTCCCACCTTTTTTTTTTTTTTTTATCTGTAACGTGGTGATGTCACCAAATAAAACACTTTGCCTATAGCGGCTAGTTTGGCACGCCCTCAAACAAAGCTAGTTAGAGCGGAGCTGGAGCGGAGTCTGAAGAGTTTGGTTCAGTTGACCAATCACAACAGAATGTTTTAGTAGAAACCCAAAACACAAGTATGCACCTGAAAATGAGCACAATAAAGTCCTCTTCAAGAAATGCTGCAGTCGTCACTTGCATGACCTTCCTCAAATTGCGTACAGCATTAATGCAAAGGTGTGTTACCTGCTTGATAAAGGCTTACAGAGCACAGAATTACACGAGTATTACTTTCTAAATGGCTCTCTAGCATGCAGGATGAACCTCTGAGAATGCAACACCGTGTTATACGCCAAGATGTAGATAAGCTTTCCACCATTAGATGGATTTCAAACCAGACTCTCACTATTCATGGCTAAAGCTGGAAGGCACCGTCACCTGGCGTGGTAATACAGAATCGTTTTATTTTGCATGTCAAGATATCCCTCACCTGTCCTCTCCACTTCTACCGCTGCTTCTGAAAAACGCCGCCACCAATAGCACCTTCAACATTCAAGAAGCCTGCAACATTCAAACCTATTTCCCCGTCTCCTCAATCTCCTTCTTGTTTGTGGAAAGTGGGACACAATCTCTCTCACCGAGAAACAATAGCGCGTGAAACATCTGACACATGGCGACGGGAAAAGGCTGCAGTAATCTAGGAGCACAGCAGCAGCAGCCGACATGTGACTGCAAGGCGCCATACGCAAACCACCTGAAGCGTTAACAGAATTATAACAACGCTGTTAATGGCTCTGCGATATTGGAGTGACAGGCTTAATGGCTTCCTCAGTCTCATCAAGTAAGTCAATAATTGCCTCCCTTAATAGCCTATAACAGTTAATAGTTTCTCTGTTGGTTAACTGAAACAACGTTAATGTCTAAATATTCTCTCCTTGCCACGCCTGGAGTGCCTTTGGCTCACTGCAATCATCACTACAATAGCAGTTTTTACACTACATGCATCACGTCTCTTTAATGCTCCCTGGATCACCTAGAACAGCGGTCAGCAACCTGCGGCTCTTTAGCTGCTCTCCAGTGGCTCCCTGTGGACTTTTAAAAATGGAAATTAATTTTTTTACATATTCATTTTTATTTATCATTGTTGTAGGTCTATGGTACGACGGTACGACGGAGTATTAGGGCCACATTGAGGAAAAAAAATAAATCTGAGATTACAAGAATAATGTCATAATATTATGAGAATAAAGTCATAATATTACAAAGTAGTAATTTTACATGTTATTTTCAGTTTTTCTTGTAAAGTTATGACTTTATTCTCGTAATATTACGACTTTTTTCTCGTAAAGTTATGACTTTATTCTTGTAACATTAATACTTTTTTTCTCGTAAAGTTATGACTTTATTCTCATAATATTCTGACTTTATTCTGTAAATCTCAGATGTTTTTTCCCTCAATGTGGCCCTAATACTCCGTCGTACATTTGCTCTTTGGCCCTCACTGCATTAGACTTATATACTATATACTTAGACTATAAACTAATAACCTTCATCACAATGCTAAAATGTTTTGCGGCTCCAGACAGATTATTTTTCTCTATTTCTTTGCCTTAAAATGTCTCTTTAGATAGTAAAGGTTGCTGACCTCTGACCTTGAAGGCCGGCGTTTTAGCCTTGATTTTTATGAATAGTACTCACCCTTTAAAAAGGATTGTTTGCCTTCAAAGGGCATCAATGCATCTTGAAAAAAGTAAATTAAAGTAATTAATTTCATTAAATAAACCAGAGAGCTGAGGATGTGCTCTGTAACTGCTGCTTGTGAATCAGAAGCTGTTTTATGTTTTGCTGTACTGTTGGGTACACAAAGGCATCAGGATGTTTTATTAGTTCTCCTGTCAGGCTTAAGAAGCCCTTTACAGCTAAGGGGCCCCTGGAGGCCACTCCGCTCCTATACCTGTCTGGACCAAAGTGATGTGAAGTGACTGACTAACTGACAGTGCTATCCTCCGAGGGCTTCGACGAGTGGGCTAAAGAGCCTTCGAATACAAAAGGACAGAGGGATTCACTCATATAGGCGATTATATCACTGTGTGACGAAGCATACAGTACACATCTCACAGGGTCACAGCTACTCATTTAGCAGGTCACAGCTGATTATATAGGCAGCATGATTTCACATTGCATCCCACATGAAGTAGCAGATCGGCTCAGAGACGAACATGTGATTCCTTCATGTATCCAAAACCTCATATACTAGGAGTACGTACTGATTTGACCAAAATGTAGCATGTAGTATGAAAAACAAAAACAAAATCTCCAGTCTGCATCGGACCAGTCTACCTCACCTACTGTATCCCACAATGCAAAGCGCTGGAACAGTACAGGCTACACTTACAACAGCAGCCAAAAACGGCTTGTTTTTTACATTTTTCATAGCTATTTCATCACTAAATTCACTTCTGAACATTTTTGAGGCCAGAAATAAACTGTGTAGATTTAGAATATTGACAGTTTTACGATATGAGGTGGAGAATCGAACATTTGCTTCGACATTTTTGGAGTTTAGAAGCTCCACAAACTGCCTTGACAGCCATCTATAGCGCCTGCCGGGGTCGCTACCTCTCCAGCCAGCCGGGCGGTCACACTCAGAGACTGCTATGAGCTGGAGCTCTCTAGAGACCGGTCTTTTATTTCCTAGTTGACGGATAGTTTTATTTAAATATCACGACACAAATGTTCCATTAGTGACGCTCACAGAGCAGCTAAAGAGCAGCAGAGTGGCGAGGGAAGAGGAGAGGTAAAGAGCTGCAATGCAGTATGTACTGAATACGGTATACTGTATACTGCGTTCGTCAGTAGTATGTAGTAGGCGGTTTCGAATACAGCCATTGTGTATGCACTGTATTTGTAAAATGTTAGGGGATGGCTTTGGGTTTTCCTTTTTTCCTCTTTAATGACTAGACGGTTTTGAACAGCATATCAGCCTCTTAGCTACGGAACTCTGCTTACTCTCAGAAGCTGATGTAACAAGGGGGCCATTCCTGCATTTACTGCTAAGGATGTTTTATTTGTAAAGACAGAAGAATGAGCTGTTTCTGTGATTCAAGGGGGTTTCCCCCGTGAGGAGACAACACTGTGTCCGACAGAGACGCTCACGCTCACAGTGATAGTGATGACGGTGCATGTGAGGTCAGTGTAGTCATGCAGCACACGGCCTTTCCTCGCAAAACCACGTCTGACATTGACGGATCATCGTGGGCATATTATATATTAGAAAATGCCACTGCACAAGGAAACTGAATAAACGGCAGAATGAGAAGTTAAAAAAACATTTAGAGATTACGGATGAGCAATAGCATATATTTATTTTGTGTTTGTGTAGAGTTCAATCTCTACCAGGAGTTATTTTTCATATTATACATTATGTCAAACGAATCAAACTAAAATAAATGCCCTTAAGTGAAATCTACATTCTACATGACTTGAAATGTTATTTTGTATTCTTATAGCAAAGCCATACTCATCACTAAAGCTGCAATTCATTGAATTGCAATAACAATTTGGGCTTAATCTTTGGCAAGATAATCAACATAAAACAATTATTGTGCCACATTCCTTTTTGCTCGCGTTATAAATCTGCCCGCATGGCGGGTCGGGGGCGGCTGCTCGGTGGGGGAGGATCCCGTCTCCCTGCGGTGTGACTTTTTTTTTTGCCAAGTCATCACCATTCATATCTATACAACCGAGTGTTATGATTACATTGTTTACTTTAGCACACAATTGTTTACAAGGTTACAAAGTTCTAGATTCAGCCTCTTTATTTGGGACTCAAAGTGCACCAGATTGATGCTTTTAACTTTAAAATGTAGGCTACAACATGTTCTTTCTAAATGCATGATGTTTCCAAAGTCAATGAGTAGAAATGTGAAATAATCGTGATCTCAATATTGACCAAAAATAATAATGATTTTTGCCATAAGCGAGCAGCTCTACTGGTCTAAACTAATACTCAAAAGTACAAGTCAGGATTTGAAGTATTAATACTTGCATGTATTTAAAAAACAATATAAAATACTAATAATAATATATAGTGTTGCTTTGATTTCGTTTTTCCTTTGGTGTGGATTAAACAGTTTGAGGTAACACTTTCACCACTGATGGCACTGCTCACACTCAACATGTTTTTCATACATTTTGTATCATTATAATCATAATAATAATAATAATAATAATAATAATAATAATAATGACGACTAATGATCACCACAGAATGAACATGAAGGTGGCAGTTCACTCTGCGTTACAGCCTTCTCAGAGGAGCGAGCGTTTTCCTCGACGCTAAAGCGCAGGAAGGCAGGAAGAGAACAGAGACAAAATAATTACAACAATTACTTCTTTTACTTTATCTCCGCCTGACACGCACGGCGCTCTCACGTATGCCTCACACAGGCACAGAATATAATAGCCGTGGTAAGTGAAGTGCTGTCAGCACTAATGACAGTGTTGCCAGTTAAATAAGTGCAATAAAAGCAGGAGGAGATGGCATAATACATACCTGTGAAGACACTAACTAATGCTTTCACCCCCGGCGCTAAACTGGAGGCCAAACGCTTCACACACACACACACACTGCAACATACATGGCACACACATGCAACACGGACAAGACGATTCAGGCCGTTGCAAAGCAGAGCACACGTGAGATTATATCATCACTGGTTTGTGCTTGTGTGATTCTACAGGCAGAGAAAGGTCAGACATGATGGGTATATTGGGAACAGACACAGTCACGTGGTGAATGACTTAAAGAAATACAGATTTGAAGCTATCAGTCATACAAAGGAGTCCAGAGAAATCCCATCTTAATACACAAAAGGACATAAAATGACTTTTTATAAAAAGAAAAAGTAATGTCCAACCTGTTTCCTCTCTTTGTGGCCTCCTGTCACTCTTCAACCGTCTTTATCGAGACACAAAAAGCGCTCCTTTCTTTGCCGCGTGTCCTTCTCCTGGTGAGGAAAGCTGTTCCCGAGGTCGGCAGCCGGGTGGAGGAGGAGGTCGTACACCGAAATGAGTCGGTTCTTTCTGCTCTTCTTGTACCTGGTACAGGTCCTCGGTGGTTCTACCGGCGTTATAGAGGAGACTGAACTGGGTCTTTGGAGCTGAAATTAAGAAAAATACAAATAAAGTTTAAAAAAGCTAGAAGAATTTAATGTCTCTGGTTATTCTGCAATCAAAAGAAAAATGACTCAATTCAAATTATTTCTAATTTTACAATGTACAACGATTATGTGCAGTCACTTAAATCACCAGTAAACCAACATCTACGACTTTCTGGGTTTCCTCTGTGAAGAATGCTGGACCTTTTTTTCCAGGATGATCCAACAGATGTGACGTCATGCTCGCTCGCTAGAACCTTTACTCTCTTCAGCTCCGCTACAGGGCTAACGGTGTGCAACGATAAGCCAACATTCGGTTAGAAATATAGAGTGATATTGTGCTTTTAGCTGACGTGTGTCGCCTCACTGTTTGAGAGATGCTCCTTCATGTCTATGTAGAGTGAGCGCGAGCAACAGGACGCTGACTTTCGTTGACTTAACGGCCACAGGTGTCACTGTTAACAAGCAATTTCTGATTCTTACACAGAGCCCCTTTAATTTACTGTAAAACTGGGTTTCATAAGTCATTCAGCATGAAAAAGCATTAAAAACGACTAGTCGACTCAAGAAAATCTTAATCAACCGAGACCAAAACGACTGATTAGTCGACTAATCGACTCGAAGTGGGCAGCCCTAATATTTAGTGTTACCTTAAGAAATACCTTCTGGTAAAATAAATCCATCTTTAATAGAGACACATAGAAAAATAACTGTAAATAATGCATCACTCAGCAGTAAAGGATTTCAAAAGAAAATGGAAAGGCAATGTGGATGAATAGAGCTGAGACTACAGTCAGACGGAGAGAGAGAGAAAGGTGAGAAAGGAGGTGAGGATTTTCAGAAGCATACTGATTTTTCTCTACATCAAGACCGTGAAGAAATGCTCAACGGACACATGACAAGCATGAGAAATAATACTCCTGAGAGCATGGGAGAGGGATGACACAACAGAGGAAGAATCTATCCATCCATCTATCCATCTATGCCCATATAGTCATTCTCTCTCTCTCTGTCCTCTCTCCTACTCACTTTCTCTCACTTCATTTCGGCTGCTGTGGTTCACTTAAATTAACATTACCAGGGCAGACAAGCAGGATAACAATAATGATGACAATAATGGCTGATGATGCATCAGAAGGGGACAAGGTGACAGATGGCTGGGTCTGTAAGTGCTACTATATATAATGGGATGCTACCTATCTTCCCCGTTTCAGTCGCCGAGCAGGACACCTGTCACATCGCACCTCGAGCCATCAGCACACAACACGCTGCCTATCTGTGAATAATTTGTGCAGATAACTGTCAGAGAATCTGACATACACAGCTCCCTTTTTTCTATCTCTCTCCCTTTACTGGTTTGCCTCTCTTTATCTGTCTTTTCTCTCTCTCTCTCTCTCTCCTTCCAGCACTTTCACCCTCTCTCCCTGACACACATACCCACACACAGACAGCCTAAATCAGTTAGGGAGAGCCCGGCCGGCTGCCCCAAAGTGAGCGGAGCATGACATCTCATTTTCAGCAGTAATACTGGGCTGATCCTGCTCCTCCCTTACAAGTTAAATGGAGAAAGAGAGCCGCATTAAACTCGATCATGACTAGGCACAGTAAGCAGGCATATGCATGTGAAAAAACACACATCCTATGAGCTTTCACTCAAAGTGAAATATACTCACGCAGAGCATGTTTTGGATGGGACAAAAAAATGTATCTATGTATCGCAATGTTTTTATTTACGATTTTGGAATAGATGTTTTAATGCCAGAATCGATATATTTGCTTCATTTGAGTCTCTGTGGAGGTGGAAGGAAGTTAGTAGCGTGACGTCATATCCGTTCCGTATCCGTCAACTAAAACAAACTTCAGCTCGCCGAGATGAGAAAGTAGAAAACATTGGAGGGGTCTACGTGGATATGATCTGCTCCCTCACATGTTAAATCCAGCGTGATAAACTGAGGAACATCGAGGAAAGGATGGAAACACTTTGGGTTTCACACATTTACAGGAAAAGCAGAGATAGACATCACGGCTAAAGCTGCATGCTAACTTCTAAAAAAGGCCAAAATATGTCTGAAAGTATGTCTGAACAAAGGCTGAAAAAAGTACGAAAAAAAGGCCAAAATATGACCGAAAAAAAATCGAAAAAAAGGCCGAACGATGTTCAAAAAATATCTGAAATATGGCAGAAAAAAAGCAGAGAAAATGCCAAAGTATGTCCGAAGTATGGCCCAGAAAATTTCCAGAAAAAAGGCAGAAACATGTTCAAACAAAAGTCTGAAATATGTCTGAAAAAAGGCAGATAAATGTCTGCAAAATATACAAAGAAAAAAGTGCGAAAAAGGGAGCAGGAAACGTTATCGTATGGCGGTAAAAATCGCAATAAATCCTTATATACTTAAAAATCACAATACATATGGAATCGGCACCCAAGTACCGTGATGGTATCGCATCGGTAGATAGGCGTATCGTCCCAGCCCTAGTTTTGCGTACACCCTAGCGCTTGTTATCGTGGGCACACAAACACACAAGGTTTCAAGCTGAAACAGAAGCAGATTAGAAGCGTCTCCCCGGTGTGCTCTCACAACAAAAACTAAATAACGCACAGAAGCGGGACCTCATTGAAGACGTGCATCTTCCGGTGTTTAGTGTTTGCTCAGCAAAAATAAGCTTCACAAGAATCAAAGAGCAGATGAAAGTGGAGCACACTTGAGGCCCACTTTGTTTGTGGTGTTGCTTATTTTCTAGACTTCATAGCACGACTATAAAAAGATTAAAGAAAATGAATGTCATTCCTCAAATATGCTGTGTAATCCTGATTTTATATTCATGTTATTTTTTTAACCCTCTGGGGTTTCTGCTCTGCCTGGTCTCCCTTTTGTAAAATTTACTCTAGAATCTCAACACTTTAATGCACAATCAATTTCTAACTTATTATTATTATAACCAAACACATCAAAAGATATTTAACATTTTTTACAGAGAAGTCCTGGTGTTTTTATGCCCATTTTTCTACAAAAAGTTAGCTCACAGAAGACTTTCATTGTTGGATTTATTACTTTTATGAAGTCTTTGAAACAACCCAGTCGTTCCAAGCTGGATAACAATCCGTCTGAAAGGAATCAATCGCATTAGAAAGCTACGGTGGCGACGAAGCAGCTGCAAGTTAAAGTCTCTACACCGCAGCGTTGTGGAGATATTCTAAAAATAGTAAGTAGAGTAATTTTCTGTCATATACGACAGCATTGACCTCAGGGGGTTAAGGATATGTTTTTGTACTAGCAGGCCGACTAGTGTTTCCATACCACGGGTCAGAAATGGATTTCCAAGGAGAAATTTCATCTTAAAAAAGGACCATAGCAGAGCTGTCAGTTGAGTTCTGAATAAACATTGCCCCAAATGTATTGCACAGTCACGCTTGAACCATTTCCATTTAAAGAAAAACTCCAAGAAGCTGTCCTCTGGGGGATACCCTCGGGTCAAAACCGTCATCTTTCTACCCAAGATGTTGAAATCTAATGGCCAGATTTCCATTCAATTTGCAGGGGATATATTCACTCTCCCTGGAGGAGGAATTCTCGCATTTCGGGTGAACCCCTCTCTGACCTTTAATGTCGAGGCAGCAATTTCCAGCTGCGCTCAAGAAATCTGTTCTGAAATCTGCCGACAGCAAATGTACGCACTCCGGAGAGAATAAAGTCTTTTACACTTTGGACTCCGGCTCTGTTTGATTTTACGTTGGAACTGTAGTGACCCAGTCTGGACAAACTTTCATTTCTAACCTAACTGATGCAGCTCTAAGAACAGCAAATACTTATTCTGTTCAACAGTCTCACAACAGGCTTTACACTCTATTTGTGGTCTTTGTTTTTCCTCACAGTTATTTGCAGTATTTGATGCCCTAGACTTCCCACTTCATCAGCATGTGTTGCCTCACCAGGAAATGAAGCATGTTTTCTATCTAGTCTCAATAATAGATGGACACCATGTCTGACTCCTCTCTCAGCTGCCAGTGTGTGTTTATAATAACCGAATTAGACAAAGTCGACACACAAAACACATCCGTATTGAAACTAGCTCAAACACATTACCATCACTAAAGCCATGGGCACACTGTCAAAGTCGTCAGATCGCAGTACAGTACACACTACGCAACTCGCTGTCACACTACATTACTGACCGGAGACAGGAGATCACACACTACAACATCTTTCATAGGAAGACTCCCTGACCCCTCCTCACCCAGGTTTACCGTCAACCCGTGTCTCGCCCTCTCATTGGCTGTAGCTTCTAGCCAGAGTCCCCGACAGATCCAGATATTGCTATATACACTCACCGGCCACTTTATTAGGTACAAAGTGTACCTAATAAAGTGGCCGGCGCTAGTACCGGGTGGTCTTCTGCTGCTGTAGCCCATCTGCTTCAAGGTTGGACGTGTTGTGCGTTCAGAGATGGT
>CAKAOI010004764.1:31727-43192 GCA_916701655.1 Sebastiscus albofasciatus | reverse complement strand
GAATACACACAAAACCTCCCAAACGGTTGGTGAGGTCTCTTACGGCGCTGCCAAACCAAACTGGGCTGAACAGAGGTGTTTTGTGCTGACGCTGAGAAGAATGCCACGGGGTTTAATCCATTAGGTATGGAGATGTCACGCTATTCATCCACGGCATCACATATCCTCCAAAACACACACACACCCACATAATGCAATATCCTGATGACATCTGGTTTTATAAGGTTAGACAAGCAGGTTGGAGCAACAGACGGAAGGATAATCAGCAAGTGATGCTCTCATTACAGCAACTTCAGAGCAATTAACCACATTCAGATTTATACCTTGTCCTCCTGTGAACTGAACTTCAAAAATACCACTACTCAAAGACGTGAGGAAGTTCACAAAGGTTCATCATTATACAGTTTGTTGATTTTGAAATGGGATGATTCTAGCTTTGCTGCGTCGTCCATCGGCACTTCACTAATTAAAATGTTATATCTTTGTTTAATCTGTGCAACAACTGAAGTGTAAAAACGCTCCAATCGTTGGATGGCAACTGCTCAAAGACAATAAAATAACCATAGTCCATACAAATTCTGAAGCGGTTTTTAAACAATCGAGATACAACGTGTTAATCAGTGAGCTTTAGAGGAGCTGGTAGGTGGATGTTGTTCCCTTTGGACAGAGCCATGCTAGCTGTTTCCCCCGTTTCCAGTCATTATGCTAAGCTAAGCTAACCAGCTGCTGATAGTGGCTTCCAGCCGAGTCGCACAGAAGTTCGTAAAATAGTCAAAATTTTATGTATTCATTCGTGCACATGGACACGAATTTAAATTTTTTTTTCATGGTGGATGGGTGGGTCAAAAAAACACCAGACTGTTCATGTACCGTCTGACACCACAAGTCAACGTGGATTTATTTGTCATGTAACTTCCGTACTTAAGTTACAGCACTTTCGGAGTTATTTTAACCCAAACCGCGACCTTTTCCTAAACCTGACTAAGTCGTTTATTTTGCCACATGCATCAAGTGTTGCTGGCCATTTGTAGGAAAACGCAAAATGAAATGAAATGAAAAATATATTGTTGAAAGTCGTGCTGAGCGTCACGAAAAAAAGTGAAGTTTGTGTCTATGTACAAGAATCAAACAGATTAAATAGTGTGTTGTGGCTTCATTTTTACCACTCAGACATGAGAGAGTGGTATCAGACTAAACATCTAACTCAACGAGGAATGACCGTATTTGGTAAAATGTCAAGCTTTTGCTTTGAAACTACGACCTTGAGTAACAAAATTGTGCCAAACCGCATCAAACATTGCAGCCAGTTATGTGTGGTGGCTCGAGTTTCTTCACATCTATAATGTCAAATATCTCATGGATCAAACAGTGTAAACTCATTACGTCCTTCCAGGTTTATGTAATGACAGATGGGCCGGGTCACTCCGGTATCCCCACTCCACCACCACCACCATCACTACCACTCTACGCACCGTCAGCCATCAGGTATGTCAGCAGAGAAAAACAACCCGTCATCTCGTCCTCTCTGACATTATTTAATTCCATGATGGACAGTTTATTATCTTGTCTGTTCTCCACAGCCGTTATTAAAGAAGAATTTAAAAAACGCAACCTTGAGATCGGTTGCGTAATTCTTACTTTAATAAAGGCTCTCTTTCCGTCGTCTTGGCTCGAGCTGAACTAAACATGCCACAGCCTGGCTGATTGCAGGTCTGGGGCCTTTAGTGATACGTGTTTCCTTCAGGATTCAGTGAGACTGTTGTGGGTGGACCTCGGACCCTCTATGGAAGTCCAGGGGCATGATATGCATCAATCTGGTGCACTTTGAGAGCTAAATTAAGAAGCTATGAGGAACTTTGTGGGTGTGATTTTTTTGTCATCACTATTCATATCTATTAGGGCTGTCAATCGATTCAAATATTTAATCGTGATTAATCGCATGACTGTCCAGAGTTAATCATGATCAATCACAAATTATCACACAGTTTTTTATCTGTTCAAAATGTACCTCAAAGGGAGATTTGTCAAGTATTTATATAAGTATATAATAAGAAATACTCTTATTATATACTGAAGTTACGCCACTTCCGGAGTTATTTCAACCCAAATCACGATCTTTTCCTTAACTTAAGTAGTTCTTGTCATGTAACTTCCGTACTTAAGTTACGCCACTTCCGGTGTTATTCTAACCCAAACCACAATCTTTTCCTTAACTTAAGTAGTTTTTGACACGTAAGTTCGGTACTTCTGGTGTCATTTTAACCCAAACCGCGATATTTTCTTTAACCTAAGTAGTTTTGTTGCCTAATCCTAACCAAGTCGATCTATTTCTAAACCTAAATAGTTTAATTTTGAAAAGACTGGAGCAGAAATTGACACGTACGTCACGTGATGCTTGACATTCGTAGTATAAAGCTTGAAAAATCCGTTGTTGAAAGGAACACAAATGTACACAAATCAAACATATCAAATTTTGTCACCATTTCACAAACTGCTGTGAGCCTGAGTTGTGTCTGCAGGTTTGGTGAGTCTCTCCCTGTTTGTAGGTAGGTCACACGAGGCTGCTACATTTTCAGGTTTACAATTTCTGCTCCCTGCGTAGCTCGTTGTGTAGATCAAGGCTCGCCACAGTCGGGGGTTCAGCTCAACAAGTCCTCGTTAAACTCCCATCGAGGTCACATCACAGCGCTAATACCACATGACCATCGTTTGCCACCAGCAGACCACAATTTGTGCTTTTTCACGACGTGAACAACAATCCCACTAAACCGTCGACTCCATCAGTGGTTTCCATGTCGTTGTACTGCAGCAGTATCAGCGGTTCGGGGAGCTGTTTGCAGCTGCTGCAACAGACAGCATTAATCAAAACAAACAGAGAAAACCCACACACTTAACTTGATGTTTGTGGACGCCAAAAGCAGAGAAACCTCACGTAATAATATTGTTCCTGTGGTTATACAAAGCCACATTGTGCTTAACTAAATTATGTCCTTATTTCATGTTCACTGGGAGCCAGCAAGAAAAAATATTGAGAGGAATTTGCAGAAACTCAAAGGTTTTATTCGAAACCGCCTACAACACACTGTTGAGGAACGCAGCATGCAGTATACAGTACATACTAAGACAAACAGGATCATCAACGAGGGGAGACGGTAAATATAAAACATTGATCCACAACATTTACGTTACTCAACTACTGTTTCAGTTACAGCAACAAAACAGTGGACTGATCTCCCTCCAGATATTAGAGTAATGTTAAAAAGGGTCACGATGTCTCCGAAAAGGTCGGAGCAAATGCTCAATTCGCCGTCTAATATCGTAAAACTGCCAATATTCAAAATCTACACTGGTAGTTTACTGTTTCCTTGCTGAAGGCAATGAAGCACACTTAATAGACATTTAAATTTTTCCAAGACGTCAGGTTCCTCTTTTGCCACCCGAGCAGCCCTCGTAACGACGCATGCCTCCTTTTCCCATAACTTATTTAGTGTTTTCTGCTCTTTGAGTGCAGGTATTTGCGCCCATAAGCTTGCATACTTTGTGTACATGTGTGAGTATTCATGCAAGAAAAAAAAGAAATTGTGGGAAGAGGCAAAGCCCCTGTTCAGGCGCGTACATTGTTTGGAGACTGCCAAGCCAAAGTTTAATTTCTTGCCCTGTTATGAAAAAGCCCACAGGCTCCACAGGGTTTGACAATATCTGACTATATACAAGCGGATCAGGCGCCTATAATCCATGAGCGGGCTGCTTGTGTTGGCAGGATTCCCTCTGCAGGTAGAAGACTCCCAGAAACACATTGAGTAACACTTGCTTCACCTTTATGAACCTATGGAGAGGAGCTGGAGGTATGCAGTGTGGGCAGTTAAAGAACACAGTCTGGAGGTTAAACACGCCACCGAGCGTTTCAGGTCCATCCTGTTGTTCTAGCCTCGGTGGACTCAAGTTTCTTGGGAGGTAATGAAAGATGCTGAGGCCAACATGACAGCCAATGTAAACTATTGGTCTAAAGTGGAGCTTTTTAAGCCTGCAGTTTGAATCCCCGGACGAAAATCTTACAGGTCTCTTACATCCTCTCCTCTCCATCAACACTTAAAGGAACAGTGTGAAGCATTTAAAGGGAAGATCGTGTCGGTCACCATAGTTCTGCTACACACTTGGCCAACACATTATCACTACTCCTCAGATACCGCCGCTTGGTCAGCGCCCCTTGGCATCAGAGACTGACGCATGGGGTAGCCCTCTAGCGTTCCTTCTGGACGGACCAGGGACGGCGTGTCAATATACGCAAGTTACATACATAGCGTCCGACTGACGTGACTATTGACTCACTTGACTGACGTGTCACGTGACTAACGCTTCTACGACTCACGTGACTTACTGGACTGACGATTCTAACGACTCACGTGACTAATGACTTATGTGACTAACGATTGTAACGACTCACGTGACTGATGACTCACATGACTTACGGGACTGACGATACTAATGTTTCACATGGGACACTAACAGCGGTCTCCTGGTTGAAAGTCTTGTGTTTGTTTGCAATTTAAAAAGCGTTGCTTTCTGCAGCGAACCCTAACAGGTCTCAGATGTCTGGCTTCGATGGGACGAACAGAAAGAAAAACAGAGAGAGAGGGATGTGAGCCAATGGGAAAAGGAGAGGAATGTAAATGTAAATGTATGGAGAGTGGAAACATCACTGCATGAGAAGAGACAAGACGTTGACAGACGGGTGCTTAGAGATTCCTCTGAGGCCCTCAAGATGTTTCTTTAAGTTGATGGAAGTGACATCTGCCCAGTTATTCAGCTCGGTGATAACTCCCCCCCAACAGTAATAGGCATGCACAGAGGTGAACAAGAGGAAATGAGTGGATTTAGGGCCGGCCAGGACTCAGTAAACCACATTTAATAATGACGAGGTCAACAAGTATAAACACGCCCCTCCTCAGGCGACACGCCAGTCTGCCTCAACGTTTTATCCCCGTGGGCTCTCTTTTGAACTCTTAAAAGCATCACAATACCTTTTCTGACTTCTTTGAACATGTTTTTGTAAACTGAGTAAACTGAAGATTAGAACCGTGTCAGGTTTTCATTTCAACTACTGGAGTTGATTTCACTGATCAGCCGGATGTTTCTGGGTAAAACTGTTCCTTTAACAAGACTAATGGGGATATTTACTGATCCCATCACACGTTACCGTCACAAAATATTGTCAAATTTAAATTTTTGGTAACACTTTATACTAACCATCATTTATAAGTGGTAAATTGATAATTGATGATTGAACAATCTCAGCCCGTCAGTGGCAACAACAAGCACTTCTAGTGGACGTAAACTGTCAGTGAGGCGTTGCCTGATAGCATTACAGTAAATTGCAGCCTGTTTAGCCAACACATTGTCATCCCAACTTGTCAGAAAGCGAGTAGAAATGGAGAATATTTGATAGGTAGAGAGGGGCCAAGCCACGGAGAGATTTATAAGCAAGGAGAACAAATGTGGTATTTAACTAGGATGCCAGTGCAGTTGCTGAAGGGGTGAAGTTCTCCCAGGGCCACGTGTGGCAGAACAAACTCTTCTACATATACTGTAGTCTTTTTAACTCCCGAGTGGGTGCACCAAGGAGAAGGGCATTACAGTAATCTAGTCGGGATGGAATAAAGGAGTTAATCAGAGAGTCTCTGCAAGAAAGAGAGGGGCGTGGTCTGGAGATGCTAAGTAAAGGCAGCCAGAGGAAATTGATTAGCTGGTTGACGTAGCTTCAGAAGGGCTTTGGGGTTACCTTGTCCTTTTGCAATGATGGTAGAATAGTAGGGGTTCTTGGCTTTGTCAAGAGGTTCCTTATCGCTTCTATGATCTTTGTAGAAATGAATGTACAATTAAGCCAGTTTGCCAGTGTAAAAGGACACTCTGCATGATTTGAGAAAATGCAAATGCAATGTGACTATGTATTTGCCTGTAAGAGGCATTTACTCTGTGAGGCTGCCGATGTGCCTGTGAACTCTGAGGGGGAATTGACATTGACAGCATTGCTTTGAGCTAAACGCTGACATGTTGATGTTCAGCAGGTGATGACCACCATCTTAATTCAGCGTGTTAACATGCTAATGTTTGCTTATTACCACAAAGTCCAGCTGAGACTGAAGGGAATGTCAAGTCTTTGAAAAAGGTTCAACACGCCACTCAAACCCACACGATGCCTGTCAGTCACGTTCAGTCTTGTGTGTGTCTAGTATGACAATGGTTGGTACTAGTTTCATATGACACCATAAAAATCACAAGTTGCGTTAATGTATTAAAGAAACTAGTGACGGAAAAACAAATTTGCCTTAACGCGTTAACTGTGACAGCCCTAATATTCTCACTTAAGATATTCAAGATACATTGTCTAAAAATAAGTCCTTAATATCTTATTGCAATGTTACTGGTTAGGTGATTGTCTTATATTAAGTGTTGTTAGATATTTTGAGGAGTAATTAGACAAATATATTTGGTAAGATTTTGCGTTTTTGCAATAAAGACCTTACACAACCACCGATAAGAATCCAAGCAACAACAAGGAGGAATGATTTTATAAATATCAGCTCAGGTAATAATGTTTGCTGAACCTCAGACTGCAGAAAGAGTGCACATAAACAATTTCAACTCAGTAAAAACAATATGTTACTATAGAATAACTAAATAAAATAAAATAAAATGCTGCAGCAACTTCCAAAGCTCTACAGCACCTCACTCAACTCTTGACTCCCTATTTGGACCCTAACTGGAGCCACAAACAGATATTGGAGGTGGGTTTACCTTGATGCTGATGGATCAACATCAGAGTGGTGGTTAGGAACCAGAAGTAAGTGAGTAAGTCCATCCTGCTTGCCTCCTCAGCGTCCAGGTGCTGAAAGCAACTCACGTAAAATTCCTCACAGCTTCCTTTCCTCCAGAAATAAAGATATATAACAACACACAGACGGAGATCCTGCTGAATTAAACACCTGAAGGTTTCCCGGTCAACGCTCGCAGACAAAGAAAAAAAAGTGTCCACTGGATCCTGCAACAGTTGCCACCCAGGTGCAAAGTAAAGTTGATATCCTGAGGGGCTCCGAGGCAGCGGTGGTTTCCAGACGGAAGGATAATGTGACCGGTTGGAGCTGTATCATAACAGATGGAGAGAAGTGAGTGAGGAGGAGGAGGAGGAGGAGGAGGATGATACACAGGGGAGGCCGGGCTTGCAGCGGGGACACCTCCACAGCTCATTAATCACAGCCTCCTTCGCCTGCCGCTGACCCGTATCACGCTCCCATGCCAGTTTAGTCTCTCGCTGTGGTCTCAATTATTCAGCTTTTTTCTGTTCTTGTAATCTGGAGTCTCTCCTCAGGGGATCCCCGTGCAGAGTCGGCCACGTGTGGAGCAGCGGCGTCTGTTACGCGTCTTCATCCAAGAGTGTGTTTGAGGCAACAAATGTGTGAATGGTGTCCTGCCAAGCGCCTATGCCTGGGCAAGTTGCTGTAATAAAAATGGATTTATTCCAAATTCATGTTGCAACGTATCACATTATCTAATAATTAGACGTCACCCCTGCTTAGAAATAACTTGTCTTGAGAGGAAACTTCTTGTGCTGGATGTAACTGAGCTGAACGAACACGTTCTCACTCCCAACTTGTCAAATACCGACGCTTGGTCAGTGCCCCTCGGCATCAGAGACTGTCGCACTTTACTTCTGGATGGATCAGGGACGGCGTGTCAATATACATTGATTATATGCATATTGTCCTTTAAGAATAAACTTCTGTTTTTACAGGAAGTTAGGTTTAGGCAACACAACCGATTAGTTAGGGTTAGGAAACGTTGTAACTTCACTGACTAGCGACTAATGGGACTGACAACACTAACAAGTCACATGACTAAAGACTAACGTCATCATCATAATCATTAGCTTCTGTCTTGAGGAGTTGTAGCATTTATTCACCAATAAGCAGCCTAAACTGTACACACACTGCCCTGCTACATTCACAGCTATTGCTGCTAACGTCATACTCCTCATCAGTCACACGCTCGCTGGCAGAAACCCCATCTTGTCTTGTTGTCATCCCCAAATAACACATGAACTGTCTAGTAAATAAACACAGTGCGTGTGTTTTGTCAAACTCCGACAAAGAGAGCAGAGGACGGAAGCAGCGCGCCCGAAATGACATAAAAACGCCGCTCAGACTCTCAGTGTAACCGAGCGGAGTTTTTTTATTACGTGACTATTTTGGTACAAACGTTTACTCGCCAGCATGGTGGATAGCCTTCTGAGATTTACTCGCCAAAACGGAAAATCTACCCACATTTGGCACTTGTTAATTTCGGACCCTGTAGGTACAGGTTGTACATTAACATTAATTAACAATATTAATCAGGCTGGAGTTATTTTAGCATTTAGCTACTTGCAAAATTATTGAAATGTAAACCCGATAACTGGATCTGAAATTTGATGAAATACTACGAATGTCATCCAAAGGTGGATCATTCCATAATTCTAAAAAAAACGATCTTATATTGTTGCCTATTGAATATTTTAACACCCTGGAGCCCAACATCATCGTTATCTCAATGACACCAGCTTTAGTGAAGCGGTGAGTTAAGAGAATGGGGTGAACAGGGAGGGCCTGTTAAAGATTTGAAATCTGTGTTCGCTCATTCAACCCTACCTGGAGACGTATTCTGAGGAATTAAAAGTGAATATTTATGTCCACTATCTATCATTTCAGCTACTTTCAGCCTCCCTGCTACTTTGGCAGATGATACTTAGTGTATTCCTTTTGGAGGGAATAGCTGAGGAGTTGCCTGCAATCAGTTAGAGACTATTCTGAGGTCATCTGGAACAAACTACTGTACGCTGAGCAGGAAAACAACAGCCACAAAAAGTGGACCCCTCTTTTTTTTGGCTCAGTTTAGGGGAAGCTGTCTCGCTGTCTTTCTGTCAGTCTAACCAAGGAGAGACCGATGTGGTAAACCAGATTCTTAAACAGATTAACGAGGACAATCCAAACATCTGGGAGGCAGATAACTCTGTGGAGACTTTTGGTCGGGTTTCCCTAAAATTGCTCCACCAGATCTCGTGAAATGTTCTGAAATGAGCCTGGTGTCCTGAAATGTAAATAGCAAGGAGGAAGTGTGTTTCACCACCATGACGGGAAGTTCTACCTTTAAATTCTTACTACCCAGGTTTTAAAGACGTGGGATGTTTCTATTTTAACGTTTCTCTAACCCAAACCAACTTCTTCCATGGTGGGAAATTCACTGGATGGCGATTTCAAGTATGGAGCTAGAATCAGGAGGTGGTTAGCCTAGCCTTAGCATAAAGACTGGAAGCAGGGGGAAACAGCTAGACTGGCTCTGTCCAAAATTAAAAACTATACCTGCCATCTAGGTTTTTGGCCGTCGCCATTTTGGTTTTTGGCAGTCGCCATCTTGTTTTTTGTCTGTCTCCATGTTGGTTTTTGGCTATCGCCATCTAGGTTTTTGGCCGTCGCCATCTTGGTTTTTGGCCGTCACCATGTTGGTTTTTGGCCATCGCCATCTAGGTTTTTGGCCGTCGCCATCTTGGTTTTTTGCAACCAGAAGTGACACAAGAGGGTGGAGTTAAGTGCAACCAAACGTTTTTTAAGTTATGACAGCGCCAGGCTAGCTGTTTCCATCTACTGCCAGTCTTTATGCTAAGCTAAGCTAACCATATTCTGCCTCTGTACTTAATTTTGTCATGTTAAAATGTGACAAAGTGTAATTCCTTTTATATTAAAATGTCTTAATTCTGAAATCTAAAATGTAAGACTGAACAGTGAACAACACACACACTGTGAATGTGCTAAAGAGAAGTGAAATATAGCCTCTATACGTCAGCTCTCTAAGTGTTGAGAGTTACTTCTGTCTGTCAACACTCACATTTTAATTTAATTCAGTGGGTGCAAATCACCAATTTAAACAGTGTTTGTGCGAGTGTCTGCATGTCATTTAGCCAAATGTTTGACTTCTCATCAGGTCTTCAGGCAAGTTAATTAGAGAGCAAAGTGGAACAGAAAACAACAGCCTGTCACTCCCATTGCCCCGAGATACAGCGCAATTATAGAGGAGGAGGTGAGATAATGGGGGAGGAGGGGAGGAGAAAGGGGAGAGGTATAAAAAGAAAGAAAGGGAAAAGGCGATGAGAGAGAATGAGAATCATTTTCATGATTCAAGTAGGAGAGAAAAGAAAAATATAAAACAGTAAAAGAGAAGTAATGAATAAGGGAACATTTAAAATATCAACGATACGATGTGTTGATGAAAAGTCTAAATACATCAGTAGGATGAGCAAAATATCTGAACACGCTGAATCATTTCTGAGTCAATGGTGAGCTTAAAGCTAAGTTTAAAGACAATTCACACGGTCGATATTGAGAACGCAAAACGTTCTCATCCCAACCCGTTACATACCACAACTTTGTCACGCTGCTCGGTGTCATGCCCCTTGGCGTCACCGTATCTTTGGCATCAATACCACTATAGTTACCATTAGCATCACCTTATTTTTGGCATCAATAATGACTGCAAATTGTGTGAAATTGTGTCTGAAACGTTTACTTATTTAATTTTTTTATTTTTAGGTATTGTTAATTGTAATACATATTTATTCTATCCTTTCTTAATGCACTGACAGGAGCTGGGAGAAACAATATTTCGTTTCCTTCTGTGTATGCAAATACTCAGTGAAATGACAATAAAGTGAATCTTGAATCTTGAATACCGCTATAGTTACCTTTGTCGTCACCTTATTTTTGGCATCAATACCATTATAGTTACGCCAAAGATCACAGGGAGTGCACCATGATTTGTCTGCTCTGAGGTTTGTCAAAATTAGATTTGCACCCGTATAACTAAAACCACAATAACACATTTACTGGATAATTTATACAAGAGTCTGTATATAAAACTATTTAAAAAGATGTATTATTTTTGCTACTTGGCAGCCCACATTCTGTTTAAAGTCGGTATTTCTGCACAGTGTCAGATAAAGATCGGGCTCCACTAATATTATTAGTATTATACTATTCCAGTGGCGGCTGCGTAGGATTGTTTCAGACTTCTGTGATCATAATATTTCCAATAACTCCGGGGTGTTGTAAAGTCAAAAAGTCCATTTTTATTGGAAAGATAGATGTAATCATTTCCAAAATGCACTTTTTTATCTACAGAAATATTCTGCTTCAATCCATATTTGTTGCCGTTTAGCTGACGAGTTATATTCATTAAGACATTTGATTTAGTAAATAAACGACACATTTTATACACTGAATCACCGGTTTGAAATTTAGGGTTTTGTTAGGTGATTTGTAAATTTTGGGTGATGACGTCAGAAAATTGTGGGGTTAGAGGGGGGGAGGGGGGGGGGGGGGGGTTATACTACCTAACTTTGACCGAATGCAAATAACACAACGTCAACAATCAATGTATCC
>CAKAOI010004764.1:0-30983 GCA_916701655.1 Sebastiscus albofasciatus | reverse complement strand
CCCCCCCCCCCCCCCCCCCCCCCCCCCCCCCCCCCCCCCCCCCCCCCCCCCCCCCCCCCCCCCCCCCCCCCCCCCCCCCCCCCCCCCCCCCCCCCTATACTACCTCGCTAACTTTGACCGAATGCAAATAACACAACGTCAACGATCAATGTATCCCGTGGTTTGCAGAAACGTACAATGCCAACATTTTTTCCTGGCGACTGGACTATTGATTGCACAACAGTAAGCCACAGTTCAGTATCGATTGCGGTTTATCAAAAGCAGCAGTTTTCTCTCTTGAAACAATATTGTTGACATTGAAAGAGCGGTTTCCATTTCACCCTCAGTCAGTGTTCAAACCTCCAGCCATGCAGCGGTTTAATCTGCAGAGCCAGCCGATGAGTTTAAACATCATTTGGGGCCACAGGACTGAAATCATCTGACTGAAGCCACAACAAAAGGGACATACAATTGCCGTAGTGATGTAAGCAATGTGGCTCTGGAGATGGAAATTATGATGGTTTAGACTGAAATACCATAAAAACGGTTGCTCAGACATTCATGTTCCCAGCATGAATTGTAATGACTTTAAAGATTGTGTTCCCTCAGAGCAGGTGTCAGCAACCTTTACTATCAAAAGAGCCATTTTAGGCAAAAAATCTGTCATTATGATGAAGGTAACACAGTTTATAGTCTAAGTATATAGTATATAAGTCTAATGCAGTGAAGGCCAAAGTGTAAATGTACTACGGAGTATTAGGGCCACATTGAGGGAAAAAACATCTGAGATTTACAGAACAAAGTCAGAATATTACGAGAATAAAGTCATAACTTAACGAGGAAATACAAAGTCGTAATATTATGAGAATAAAATCATAACTTTACGAGAAAAATGTCGTAATATTACGAGAATAAAGTCACAACTTAATGAGAAAAAAAGTTGTAAGATTGCGAGAATAATGTCAAAACTGTACGAGAAAAAAGTTGTAAGATTGCAAAAATAAAGTCATAACTTTATGAGAAAAAAAGAAAATAACACATAAAATGACTACTTTATAATATTATGACTTTATTCTCATATTACGACTTTTTTTTACCTTAAACTTCTGACTTTATTTTCGTAATATGACTTTATTCTCAAAATCTCAGATTATTTTTTTTTCCTCAATGTGGCCCTAATACTCCGTCGTACCGTCGTACCATAGACCTACAACAATAATAAATAAAAATGAAAACGTAAACACAAAACAGTTATTCATTTCCATTTTTAAAACTCCATAGGAAGCCACTGGAGAGGAGCTGAAGAGACGCAGGTTGCCGACCCCTGCCCCAGAGAAACGGAAGAAAAGCTGTTTTGTGAGACAGACGACTGACGGACGTCTTAAATGATCCAGAACTGCTTCAACAAACGCAGCCAGTGTAGAGTGTGTTTTGTTAGGATGGGAAAAAAAATGTGGTCATCCATCTGAACAGGAGATCCATCTCACTTGTTGCTTTTTAGAAAAACAGAGAATTTCCATAATGAGAAAATGTTTGGTCCAAGGACCGACCCCTGAGGGACTCCACACCGCAAGAGGGCTGACGAGGATACATGACTGTTGATGCAAACAGCACTACAGGCATCGGCCAGCTGAGTCTTTTTGATGGTTTGCTACCGGAGGACCTTTGATTGTTAGATGCTGACATTGTGCTTACTTAGCACACTGAAAAGAGTTCGACTGACTGGATCAGCAACAGAAAATGGTCTAAATCTTTTCAGCAAATGCCCCAAAAATAAATCTCTTTATGATTCGTCTGTCGGGAGCAAAAGGAGGAAGTGTGATGTTATTATAGAGCCACAAAGTCCGCAGAGGTCGGAGGTCGGGGTGGATGGATGGATGGATCATCCAAACATCAGATCTTAACACACTTTGTTTCCTACCGACAGCGAATGTGGTTTTCTTTTAAACCGTGACCACCATCGTTCCACAACTCTTAACAGAGTAGTAATTTAACCCAAACCATGATCTTTCTATAACCACTTTGTTTTTGTGCATAACCACAGCGTTGTCATCACATAAAACGGTTTTATTTTTGAAACGTCCTATGTGTAGTTCTAAACCGACAACGTATTTTCTCATTTAATTTAAAAGGGCTTGTTTGATGCACAAAGATCAATTTGCCTGATTGAGGAATACAGGAAAAAGCAGTTTATGTCACAATTAAATCTTTTTCAACTTTACGAAGACACCACCTTTTTTAGATAGATTGCAGGCAGCAGTCTGTAAAGGATGCCGCTTCTACTAGTTTATTTATGCATTTTCGACATTTCCCCATAGCTCATTGTCTATGTTTGTGTCTACAGGAATGAGATGAGCTTAGGCACGTCGGGATGGATAAGTCCAGTGGGAACAGAAGCCATAGTTCACAGCGTCAGAAACTCAATATATTAAATACATTGTGATAATATTTGTTACATCCATCTTGTGGTATTTTTTACTCCACATAGCAGAAGCGATGTATAGTCATATAGTAAATTTCCTCCGGAGAGCAAGAGTTCAAACAACAGATGCCCAGACTAGTTGAAGTTCTCCCTGAGGGAGACAGATTTGGCCTCTGATCTCTACATGGAGAGAGGAAAGATTTTCCGAGAATCAATCAAATAAAGCTAAAGCAATATTATATATAAAAGGGCCGTTAAAATCCTCAAATTATTTAAACTGTAGATAAGAAGTTTGTGGTACTGCCTAGTGAAGATCTGGAGTATGGGGGTACAATTTCATCGATTGAAATGCAATCTTTTAATTCATTTTTAAGAAAAAAATAAATGTTCTGCTTCCAGCGTCTCCACTGTGAGGACTTGCAACTTGTCTCTGTTTATATCTTTGTAAACTGAATATCTTTGGGGGTCGGAAAAAACGACATTTGAAAATGTCGTGTTGGATTCTGGCGATGACATTTTGTTACATATTTTCTGACGTTTAGTAGAAGGAATAATTGATTAATTGTTTAACAGAGAGAATAATTAGCAAATGAATCGATAGCATGATGGTATGATGGTACGATAGCGTGATGGTACGATGGTGTGATGATACGCGACTGTATGACGGCACGTCGACGTGATTGGTATGGAATGGTACGATGGTACACCATGTTATGATGGCATAATGGTACGATGGCATACTGGCACGATGGTATGATTGGTATGGAACGATACAATGAATGGTAAGATAGCATGATGGCATGATGGTACAATTGAACAGTGGTGATGGTGATGATGATGATGATGATGATGATGGGACAGCTCTAGCTCAGTGGGTAGAGTGGTCGTCCACAAGGTTGGTGGTTCAATCCCCGGTTCCTACTGTCTACATGTCGTAGTTGCTCCCCAGGCGCTTACTGCTCCTACAATGCTTAGGGGTTAAATGCAGAGGTCAAATTTCATGTATGTACCTGCATTTATATGATGATTGTAATACAATTTTAAAAAGTGGTACGCGATGGTGGTATGATGGTATGGAATGGTACGTTTGTTTGACTGGTACGGAATGGTATGATGGTATGATTGGTACGATTGGTAAGATGGCGAGATGGTATGATGGTACAATTAATACGATGGCGAGATGGTACACAATGGTATGAAGGCACGATAGCGTGATGGTACGATAGCGTGATGGCACGATGATAGAGGAATGTGTGATTGATCGGCTGTCTTATTGTTCTCTGGACGGGGTGAGGATGGGTGAGGTGGGGCCAGTGGGAGGGTCAGAGGTCGGGGGTAGAGGGTTAAGGGGTGGGGAAACTTTTAACCAGTAATTATCTCCTCATCATCACCTCCTTGTGTTAAGCTAAACGATTCAGTTAAACGCTGCAATTAAAACAGGTGAATATGTCTCATTTACTGCGGGTCGTTTTAGGGTCATGAAAAGATTAATAATCAAAGAATGTGTTTGGGCTGTAACAGCAGTCAGCTATGTGGAAATTAAAAGGAAATTACACCTGGAAACTAAAGCTGGAGGAGGAGGTGACTCATCAGCCGGATTAACCGTGATTAACTGTCACGCCTCCCCCGCCCCGAGGGGAAGATTCGCTGTTGGGCTCCTATTGACAGCCCACTTCACGCCTCCAAGTCACCATAAATCACACAGATATACAGCTCTGTTATAAAACCAGACCAACCGGTACACGTGTGCATGGATCTTTCTGGACCCTAAACTGAAATATTAAAGGTCTAAAAACTGCAATGATGCTGGACCATCCCTAGTTGGTTGCTGTATATACATCTTGAGCTGCTTGTCCAGTAAGACTATAGAAACCTACCAACGTATACTTGAGACGTCTGGAACTATGGGAAATGAGTGTGTTTTTATTGTATTAAGTACATCAAATCTCTTTTCTTTCGTTTGTAATAAAAAGATAAATGAAGCCTTGGGAAGCAGACAGACAGGTGTAACAAAGACGGATGTTCTGAGCTCCCATGGACAAAATGTCCTGATTAATCCGAGTATGAAAACCACCTAATTCTGCAAATCCACCTCATATTTACTGTCTGCCAGTCAAAGGCCGATCGGATCAACATTCCTGAGAGAGAGAGTGAGGTTTGATCTTCAACGGAAAGACCCATGAATAAGGAAAAATGTGCAATTAATTCACAATCGCTCACATCTTCTCATATAAACACACTTTTCTTTCATGTTTCTGTATCGTTTTGTAGCTGCTCAATCTAATGTGGTGGTCCAGGAATAATGAAACTCGACCCCACTACACTTGAAGTGGAAAAAAACAAACACAAAAAACAGATTAACCTGAATCTGTAGCCGTCAGGGACCTTTGGACCATATATCAGACTGCCAATACGTCATCCAGAGTAGGCTCTCATGGCCACGCCCCCTTCTGGGGGAAACCAATCCCGTGTCCCTCGTAGACGGTAACAGAGGAAACAGAAGAAGTTGAAACAAACTTCTACTTTAAACAAACCGCTAATAGTACAAATGCTATGCTGAAGAGTTGCTGTGTAGTTGGTTGCACCAACAATACATCCAATTGTTCTCCCGTTGTGTCCTAAAAAAGATCTAATAGAGGGTCTTCATGGCTCCAAGTCATAGACCAGACCGCTTTATGGCTATAGCATATTTTTTATGCTAAATGCAGTACCTGTGAGGGTTTCTGGACAATATTTTTCATTGTTTTGTGTTGTTAATTGATTTACCATAATACATATTAGGGCTGTCAATCGATTCAAAAATTAATTTTATTTTTATCTGTTCAAAATGAACCTTAAAAGGGAGATTCGTCAAGTATTTAATACTCTTATCAACATGGGAGTGGACAAATATGCTGCTTTATGCAAACGTATGTATAAATTAATTATTGGAAATCAATTAACAACACAAAACAATGACAAATATTGTCCAGAAACCCTCACAGGTACTGCATTTATGGGGTCCCCTTTGAAAATGGCCATGGCAGTTTTTCTTCGCCAAAATTTAGCGTAAGTTCGGAGAGTTATTTAACCTCCTTCATGACCAGCTAGTACGACATGGTTGGTACCAGTGGATTCATTGGGTTTTTTAGTTTCATATGATACCAGTATCTTCACTCTAGCTCTAAAACTGTGGCATTCAAATTAATTTGCGTTAATGCGTTATTGCTCACTTTGACAGTCCTAATAAATATATACATACATTTGCATAAAGCAGTATATTTATCCACTCCCATGCTGATAAGAGGATTAAATACTTGACAAATCTCCCTTTAAGGTTCATTTGGAACAGATAAAAAATGTGTGATTAATTTGCAATTAATCATGATTAACTATTTCAATCAATTGACGGCCGTACTGTTTATACTTTTGTACTTTTATTCAAGTGAAATCTTTTACTTGCAACAGGGTATTTATATTTAAAGAGCAGTACTGCTACTTTTAGTAAAAGATGGGAGTACTTCTTCCACTACAGCTGTTTTTTCTCTCACCAGTAACTTCAACATATGGTCCTTGTCAGAGAGATTCATTAGGAGGATGAAATATCGATAACTCTTCCACACTATATGACTAATATTCTGTCTGCAGGACGGTGAACTCTCTTTACCGTCTCTAACAGATGGCCTCCCTATTCCTCTGCTACTGAACACTATGAAGATCTCATCTTATCTGAATAATTGGAAACACAGATTCACACAAACACGCGCCACTGTGTTCAAAACAGATCTGTGGTCGTCTGGCTGCTCTAATTACCCTCCTCGGTGTTTAAAGCGAGGCGGCTTCGATCCAGGAAGTGTTCCTGCCTGTTTTTGTTTGCTTTGTTGTTGTTGCTGCGTTTCAATCACGCTGGGTATTCTGCTGGAGAACGCACCACATCTTACAGTCTGAGGCCGGGAGCAGATGGGACACACCTCCTGCCCTCTGAACGCCCACCTAAACCCTCAACCCTCAACCCTCAACCCACAACGAAGGAAGCCCTGAACGTCCACGAGACAAGTAAAGCACCATCAGAGGTTGGGTTAGAAAGCCTGTCTACACTCAGCAGTCAGTCCATCAGAATCATACTGGAAGAGATATGTTATCTCAATGGGACCTTTCTGGTTAAAGCAGCAGTCGGCGAGATTGGAGCAAATATGATTAACAAAAAGTTATTTTTATAAAACGGTCGCTATATCGTGACAGTAGTACATGAAACAGGTAACCTGAAAAATGTGCTTCTGTGTCCTCCAGTGCTCCTAACGGCATCTGCAAGATTTCACAGACCGGATGAAAACAAGCAGTAAGAGCTGATCTGAGGTCTGCTGTCCAGCTGCCGCCTCTGAGCAGCTGTCAATCACTCGCGAACTCCGACCAAACGGTCAAACTAGGCAGCGCTGATCAAATATGAATCAATATTCTGTTACGTTAATGCCTATTTCTCTCCTCAGATGTTCTCAGAATCATCTTGTAGCACGGTTTAGCTGGAAAATGAGAAAGTTTGTGCCGCCATTGTGAAATCTGTTGAAGGAACGCCAAGTACCGGTCACATGACCAAAGCACAGCCAATAGGAACGCTCTCTCAATGAAATGACCTGTGATTGGTCAAAGTCTCCCGTCACGTGCTAGATGTTCTAAAGCCTGAAAACAAACAGAGCCATGAGGAGGAGCAGAAGTCTAGTTTTCTCTCAGAACACTTGAATTAAAATATGCTGAAAGGCTATTATGGGATTTTTGCCCAATGATGCCAAAAATAAACTGCCTACTGCCACTTTAAATAAAGGATAAATTAAATTAAAAAAAGTCGGAAGAAAAAAATACACTTTAAACCTGCAGTCGGCAGAAATGTTTTCGAAAAAAAATGGATGTTATCAAAGTTAAGAAATCAAAGTTATTTTCATAAAATGGTCACTAAATCCTGATAGTGCATGAGACAGCTTTAACCCGTCGTGGTAACACTCACTGACACCATTCATCTCTTGTTTCTTTCTAACTGCCACTTCCCGCCTAAAGCTGCAGCGGAGAGAAAAGCCATGCTCCATCCATTGAGTTTAATTTAGTGTCAGGAATGGACTCAGTTCACCTAAACGACCTCCTCAGTGTGCCTAACCTCCCCCACCTCCGTCTCCCCTTCCTTCCGACCGCACTCACACTGACTGTATATAGGGGTTTATGAGGTCTGATTTGTGGTCAACCTCTCCCCTCCTCCTCCTCCTCCTCCTCCTCCTCTTCATCCCTGCTTTATGAGAACGCAGCTGTTTTGAACTCTGGATTCAGAACAGATCATTGAATGTATTCTCGTGAACCGCTGATGGCCGGCCGTCTGCGTTTCATCAAATGTGTGATGTTTGGGGAGGACAGCGGAGGTGATGTGAGGAGAAAGGTCTGACTGCATTGTTCAAGTTCCAGATTCAGAGGATACACGATGTGGCCTCATGTCCAGTGAACACACCCGTACAGTACATATGGTCCTCACACACACCATGGAGCCGGCTTTATTTCCTTCCTCTCATCTGATATGAGAGTGGAGATGGGTGAGGATCAATAACACCAAACTTTAATAAAATAAAATAAGTGTAAACAAGACCGAGGGCTGAACTCACACAAGCATTTCTGCGGCTTTTGCGGCAGCTAAACAAAAAGAAACAGAGTTTAATGCAAGTCTAACTGAACTTCTACGCAAATAGCGTCTCGGTGCTCCCGTGCTATGTGTGGTCATTTGTTCATTATGTTGTAAGTAAAGTTGAAAGTAGTTATACTATGTGTGTGTTTAAGTGTTCACTTTCACTTTCTTATGCAGCTTAGTCGACACAATACAACGTTGGAGTTGTATGTTTCTGCAAACTACGGATATGTTGAATCTCATTATAACAGGCCCTTTACACCGCTACTGACGTAAGGTTCTCTTTACACCGTCACTGACGTACCGTTCTCTTTACACCGTCACTGACGTAACGTGCTCTTTACACCGTCACTGACGTAACGTGCTCTTTACACCGTCACTGACGTAACGTGCTCTTTACACCGTCACTGACGTAACGTGCTCTTTACACCGTCACTGACATAATGTTCTTTTTACACCTTCACAGACTGTCCACTTTCCTCTTTTGCAGTTTCTTTCTGAAATCTGAATTTCCCTTAACAGATGGAGAAAGCATTTCACTAATTTTCACGGAGGTCACAGTGCAACAGAGGCATAACTAGAAAACAGGATTCATATTCCAAACATTTATCTTGAGTACCGATCGTTTCCTGAGCAGGAAAAGGAAAGAGGAGATGATGAAACAAGAGGAGGAACAGAGGGAGATACAGAGGAGAGGAAGTTACCTCAAATGCACCTCCAAAAGTTTAAAGTTGTTCATGAGTTCTGTATCAAAATAAAGATATGATCGTGGAGTATTCGTGTCCCTACATGACCGGGACACTTCATATACTGTATGTTACAGAAGCTTTCTGAAATACTTTTCTTTCAAACTGCTTTCAACTTTTTACATTTGAAACCAGAGAAGGGACACGGTGCTCTACAGCTGACTCTTACTTTAACAAACAATAGAGATGTTTTAACATGATGTGAGGAACTCCAGCAGCAGTCTCAATATTATTGAACTTATTGAATATAAGTTTAAATAAAAAACAAATACATGCTTAAAGACACATTCAAAATAAATATTAAATAAATAAATGCAAAAATAAATAAATGAAAAATATACAGTTAAATAACAAAAATAAATTGCATAAATACATAAAGATATACATTTAAAAATGAATATAAATAAATAAATAATACAAAAATAAATAAATATAAAATAAATGCAAAAATAAATGAATTAATTAAAAGATTAATAAAACTAAATACATAAATGAAAAATAGGGGAAATTAAACAGAAGACTAAATAAGGGAATTAAACAAAGATAAATAAATAAATAAGCAGATCATTAATTTATGACTCTTTTTATTTTCAATATTATTTTTGCTAATTTTAATGGTATATTTATTTTGTCTTTTTTTTCCTTTTATGTCCACTATGGATGTACAGAGAGCCCAGTATTTATTTCTGTATTTGTTGAGGCAGCAAAATGATTTGCATTTGAATAAAAATGGAACTAAGCGTAACAATGTTTTGTTTTTATTCAACTTCCAATTTAATTGTTAACATAAGTGTTCTTCAATAAACTATTATAATATTTATGTCAGGGCAGGATGCTTGAAATGCAAGTGATTGTGCATTTCAGATGTTGACAGATGTTGACAGATGTTTAACATCTGCTGAACTTTTGCACCGTCGACAGATCACCTTGGTTGGATCTGCACTGACTGAAACGGAGACGCTGCCAGACAGCACTTGTGAGGAGGCGTTGCTGTCTGCGGAAAGGAGAGTAGCCCAAAAATCCACGACTACACCGCCAACAGTATACTGAAGGTTGACTTACAGAGTTACAGGACAACACGGGGCAACCTCTGCTCATTACATAATAAACTTCTGTCTTCACAGGAAACAACTTCCTTAGAAATAGGCAAGAAAACGACTTAGTTAGGTTTAGGAAAAGATGGAGGTTTGGGTTAAAATAACTCATAAAGTGGAAAAACAGCTCAACGTGAAGCAGCTTCTCGTGTCTGTGGAATCAAACATGTAGCAGGAAATAGAGACTGTACTTTATATCTCCTCAGAGGTTGTTTTGTACATATTGTCATGGAGTTTCGTCTTCTTCTTCTTCTTCTTCATCCTCTACCTCCTGTTCCATCCCTCCTCCTGTCATCTCATCTGGACTTGTGTGTTTAGTGTTTCTCGTCTCTCTCCTCATGTACCTGTCTGTCTCATCCTCTCTCTGGTTTCCTGATCACCTGTCTGTCTCCATCTGTCAGCTCAGCTGCACCTGTTTCCTCATTAGGCTCGTTTCAAATGTCATATACACGCGCATACACACACTCTGGCCATGTATGTAGGACAGAACCTGTCAAAATAAAAAACAAATAAATAAATGACTTGATAAATAAATAAATAAACAAGCCATTAAAAGTAGAAAAAATAATATTAAAAATAAATGTAGTCATTAATTAACTGATAAAATGTGACATACATTTATCGTTCCGTTTTAATTTGCTTTTTTAAATGTATTTACCTTTGTATTGATTCCCTTATTTATTTACTCTTCTGTTAAACTTCCACATTTATTTATTTAAGTATTTATCTTTATGAATTTTGAATTCATGTTTTGTTTTGCATTTATTGATTTATTTTTGCATTTATTTTGAAACTTTATTTGACATTTATTTTTAAATGTATTTTTTTTCTTTGTTTATTTCTTTATTTTTTTTAAATGTATTTGATATTTATTTTTAAATGTATATATTTATTCATTTATTTATTTGTTTGTTTATTTTTTCATGCATGCATGATTTTCCCTTAGCATTTCACCACCCATTTATTTCCCAAACGTATTTATCTCTGTATTAATTTATGTCCCATTTGATCAATTAATTAATGGCTACATTTATTTTTACAAAACAAATATGGACCCTAATGATTAATGTTTTACTAAACTAACTAGCATATATATATAAATATATATATACATATATACATATATATATATATAGATATATATATACGATTATCAAAATAGACGCAAATAAGTTTTTGATTGATCGACTTATTATTTCAGTTTTACTACTCGTACTGGTGGGTAAATTTATAACAAAACATCATATTTCATAAGCTCTTTGTTATGGGCCTTTCACACAGATCACCATCATTATTCCTCGCAGCGCGGTGCTGCTGTGTTTCTGCTCATGTAGCATTTTGGAAAGATGCGGAGGCTTTTTAGGTTGTAATGGTGACATTAACTTTATCTCTGTTGATCCAGTTGTTTTTCGCTTGCTTCCATGGCTGCAGCACGCTGTGTTTGCATTGCCAATTCATTTAATATCTGGCAACCCAGGGCGGGATCACACCGGCCAAAACAAAAAAACAGACGTTCTGCATCGAATATGTAAATCAAAGAGGAACATACTGGCTTGTTGTTGGAGAAACCAGCATTTTAAATTAGCATGTTTCCTTAATCTCTGATGACATATCATGGTGATTTATTACAGTAAACATATTATATATTGCTCCTTTAAGTACTTCTTCCACCTCACTCAGTCACGTTAATTGCTTTTATTTATGGTTACTGGTGTCGTGGGATGATCGCTGAGGGAATTACAGCGTCTTATTGTCGCCAAACCACAGTCATCTGGCACTGACAGCCTGAACTAAAGAATGGATCATGATGGAGAGGCTGGTTTGGCAAACAAAGCTCAAATATCATGCCATATTCATAAATCTATACATATATATATATACACCTTCACTCCATGTCTCTGTGAAACTGTGACAATAAAGATTGATTCAAATTTAATTCCCTTTATTGTTGAGATGCTGAAGTGAGCTTCCAGATAAGAACATCACTGACAAAACCATGAAACAACATAATCACCTGGTGCAGGAAAAGAGTTTACAGAATAATAATAATAATAATTATAATACAAAACAATCAAAGCCAAGATCAATTACAATCCTCATCAGAACATATCTGGTACAATACTCATCCACGGCCTGATCCTAATCAAATAGATCTGGTCCGTAGAGGATAAAAAAGAAAAATAGTTGAATTTAGTTTTGGCTAACTTCCCTTTAGGTGGAGATCATTTAAATGTTGTTTCTCCTGCTGTTCAGGTAGCGTTTAAAACAGCTGTAATTACTGAACCAGTGCCAACAACAACAATAGAGATCAACATGTTTGACATTAGACACAATGTTATCCAAATGATAACAGACCTTTTTTAATCTAGGGGATTTAATCTTCATTTAGTGCCGTATATTAAGCAGTCTTTGGTTTCCACTCTGGGTCTGAACCCAGCACAGTGAGTAACAGAATAACCGAGCTACGCCAGACACGCCTCACCTCTTCTCCCACAGTCTCTGGGGCTTTGTTTCTGAGAGCCCGATAATACGACTCCCACCACTCTGGGCAAAGAAAGGACAAACTGGGGCCAGGGTTGACAGTCAGTAAACGTTCTGGTGTTGAACGCCGTTGGCTCCGTGTGTAGCCAACGCTAATGAGTCATCTAAAAACGGGTCTCTGTGCTTCACCTCTCTGTACAGATGGTTGTCTGGTTGAACTAAACTAAATGAAACAAGAGGCTGAGAAACTGTACATCCAGAAAATAAATTATAGTAAATACAGTAAACATGTCAGGTTTGCTCAAAAGCTGACAAAAAAGGACAAAGGAAAGAATAAAGAAGACGCTCAGCTGTGGGCGTAAAATACAAACGATGAATGCATTTTCTTAAAAAACAAAATCTATTCAACAATATATCTGCAAACCGTGCTGCATTGCATTGGTGCTGTTAACTTTTGGAATGATTCGTCAACATTTTGGAGGGAAAAAGTGAAAAAACGACAAATCGCCGCCATAAAATTTTCTAAATTGACACGATAAATTAATTATCTGATAAACAAATGTGGATCATTTTGGATAAATGATGAAATAAAAGAGCTCCTGGTACACTGTACATAAACTAGGTTTCATTAAAGGGTCAGTTCACCCTAATCAGAAAAATAAAAGCTGATTTTCTCACTGCTTGCGGAGTCAAGCCGAGCAACGACTTATTTTCCCTGCTGAGGTTTTTAGACACCTCACCACTCCTGTACGCTTAACGTAAATATTTCACATGTGGTGTAAAGATAATGAAAACATGAAAACTTGACAGCAACGTGTCTTTTTCCAGAAACAATTTTTCAGGATAATCCACCATCGCTGTCAACACATTCCAATGGGAACTATTTTCTGCAGATCATCCTGAGTAATCAGGACATCGTTTGTGGAAAAACATGTTGCTGTTGAGTTCTTCAAATGCCATTTTTGAATAATTAAGCACCACAAGTGAAATTCTATCCACCTCGATCGTATTTGGGTATTTCGATAATGGGCTGGTGGCGGGCGTTCTCAAAGCCCAGCTGGATAAAACCCAAACTATGCTCACGGCTAGAACAACATAAAAACATAACATAAAATAGAAAGTTTGTAATTTGGATGACCTGACCATTTAAGTGATAGTAACACCCTGGCAGCTGAACAGTGAATGTTTTTCATTGAAAAGTTGTAGCACTTTTTTTTTTTTGCCATCGTAAAAACAAAGCTGTTACCAATTGCTGAATATAAAAATCATATCTGATCACACACTTCTCTCCTCACGCTGTATGACAGCTTTTATGACTGCTAAACTTTGGCTGCCGTGCTGAGCTTTAGTGGCCAGCTGGCATTCGCCGCCAACCACCGACTCATGGTATGATTGTCTTATCTGCCACATGGAAATATTTCCAATATAAATCCAATATGTGTGTCAATATGCTTGGGCGTTTTGGCTTCATGATAATATACATTATAATGGGATGTTCAGAACAATTACAACAATAAGCAGATTGATCAACTGGTCTGTTGCTTTCAGGTGGAAAACAAACTATTCCGTTTTCTTTCATCCATCCTACGATTTTCCATGACTTGTTTCCCACCGAGGTGAAAAGTGCCGACACAGCGTGGGGAGCTGGAGAATGTTTGGGTTTGTATGTACAGTCCTGGTGACCCTTCCAGGACCCTGTGAAGGCATGAACAAAAGCAACCATCTGGACACACTATATAACACTATAGAATAAGGCACATAGAATAGATAGATCATCAATATTTACATGGGATATGGCTCCACACACACACATGCACAAACGGGACAGTTCAAACAAACATCACAGTATTAAAAAACACCAAAACTAACTTCTTCTTTTTTCTATCTTCCTCCCTCCCCTCTCTCCTCTGCTCCCTTTCATTTCCTCTTAGTAACACAGTCTGGCAGCCAGGTCAGCCCATTCTGTAATTTGATTTGATACAGTAGAATCGCATCAACGTTCTCCGACCACCCTGTGTAGCTCTATAAGACGCCCCTAATTATCCAGGAGACCCGGGGATTTGAAACCATAATGTGGGACTTTGTCCATGATCTTCTTAGCTTGGGCTCTGGGTGTTTGCTGCAGCAAGTTCACAGACTTCCTTTTGAACGTGTTGCATAAAAAGGCAGATTCTCTCGGGATTAGCAAAAATAAAGCAAAGACAGTGCATTAAGATGGTGGCTCTGGTTTAAATCATGGAGCTGTACAACATGCTGCATTGGTACTGAGGAAGACGGAACTACCCAATTCTGTCACACAAACCGACCAGCTCTTTGTGAATTTTGATGACCTGACATAAAGAACAAATCTTGAATCAGTCCAATTTAAATTACAGTTAAAACTTGGGCTCCCTTGTCGGCTAAAAATGTACATGATCGAACACAAAACATGGAAACGGGGATTCTGATTCAAAGCTCCAGTGGCAAGCAAGGATGGCGGGAAGGATGCAGGCATTCTAGAGAGACAGTGGGGAGAAAAACGGAACATTCTAGAACACCTTCCACTACCGTGATGGACCAGAAAGGTTCTAGAATGTTGCTCAGAAAGAACGTTGGGAGGGGTTTCAATAATGGCTGTTAGAATTCTAAAATCCGTCCTTTCTGGCTGAGGCTGCGGGAAAGAGTTCTAGAATGATTGGAGCAGTTCCAGAATATAGCAGTTGAGACTGTCCGAGAGTTCTAGAATGTTAGGGAGTACTTCAAGAACACAAAAAGGTTCTACAGTGTTGTAGAAGGTGGCAGTTCCAGAACAAAAGCAAAGCCTTAAATAACAATGTGAGCAGTTCCAGAACAGCGAGGCAGGTTCCGGTCTTACGCTTCATACTGGAACCTTTGTAACAGAAGCCTCCTCTGTCGCTGAACAACATTTTCTAGAACAATTCCAAAACACAGGAGGGGGGGGGGGGCTCCGGAAGGTCTGCCTCCAGAACACTGAGGACAGCTCTAGAACCTGGTGCTGTTGGCGAAGCTGTCGGACATGATGATGTTCTTGTAGAAGTTGTCGGAGCGCGTGGAGCAGTAACCTTTCACCTTGTCGATCATCTGGCTGACGGGGAGGATGGAGGACGAGGAGGAAGAGGAGTTGGGCTCCACCTCTGAGGAGGAAGAGCACGAGGAGACGCACTTGGGGCTGGTCTGGTTGGAATAACATTTATCTGCATCCAGGGAGCAAAAGAAAAAGACAGGGACACACAAGGATTATTACTTGATACAGTAACCCTTAAATTGTTAAGACGGAAGGGTGAGAATCATTCAGGCTGTCCCTCACAGTGTGTGGTGGAGACAGTATTACAGCTTTAGTTGAGGTGGTACGGGCACTTTTGCCAGGCAATCTGGTTGTGGTCTGGTCTTTTTTTTCTCTTTCAAATGAGGTCTGTTGGGTTGGCGTCTTCTCTCCCAGGGCCTTGTGATTTCACAGGGTTATAGAGCGAATGAATAATACAACCAGGTCGATTGAAGCCATGCTGGGTCATGTCGAGGCTTCACAACAGCAGCCCCATTCATAAAGGCATATTTTGATTTCATTTTCCACTTGATCCCGAGATCATTTTTCAAAATGTGTGCATACCCGATCTCGGAAGACAACTACAAAAAGTGCTATGTTTGGATATTATTATGTTATTTGGACCCCGGGATCTCTCAGCTAATGTTGTGGGTTTAGCTGCAGATATGTTTTGGCGAAACACCAGAGAACAGGATGGGAAGCATATGGAAAGATGGGTGGAACTCAATTAACATGCAGTGAGGTACAAAGCTTCATGGTCGGCCACATTATTCTGTCAGGGCCGCCAATGAAAATATCGGGAAGCTGGACGGATCTGTTTGGAAACAGATTCTTTAACTAAAACCAATTGGTTCTATTTGTCTGAAGATTATTCTGCGTCCCATTTGAATAAGGCCATCTGGTATTACTGGGAGAAGTGGTGAAAACAAATGATTGTGTAACATTATAAACCAACAACAGACGACCAGCAACAACCAGATCGTGAAGCAGATGATTTATATCATGTAGCGAACAGTAATATAGTATAAACACCTTATGGCAACTTTAAACAACTCAGTACAAACTACAACACAAACTAGAGGACTTAACGTGTTACGCTTTTCAGACAGGCAATAAACCCCTTTTCTGTTAGCAACCATGATGACGTATTTGGTGGGCAGAGCGAACGTTAGTTAGCTAGCTAGATTGTCTGTCTCCGGAACTGGCTAGTTAGCTAGAAAAGCTAGAAAAAGGGTTGCTAATAGTTCAGCCTTCTGCTAACCGCAGCCAATGGCTCATGGCTGCAGTTAGCAGAAGGCTAAATATTAGCAACATTTATTCTCCATCTCTGGAACATTTCTCTGTTATTGTAGCTCCCTAGAGCCTCGGATCACAGTTTGTCATCTCAAATGTTTGTGATATCTGGATTCTGGCACCCAACAATACAGCAAGATGTCATTTTAGATGTGTATCTTTAGCCCACTGCTAGTGTTAGCCTCCAGTCTTTCCTTTGTTTTGCCTCCAGCTAACACTGTGACGTCATCATGACACAAAATGGGTCTATTACACGCTTTGCCGTGAGACTGGGCTGGTGGTTTTGTTGCCTAAACCTAAGCGTCATAGTTTGACGAGCTGGGTTACCCTGAGTGATGCCAAGGGGTCCTGACAAAGCGTTGTGATGAGAACGTGTTGTTGCAACTCAACGCCGATGCACTTCTAGAATCACTGCTATTAATGAAGGGAGTTCATCCATTAATGGAAAGTGTATTTTTATTACGTCTCTTCGATGTGATTTGGATTAACACCAGCAGCCTTCACAGTTTTACACCTTCGGGACGTTCTTACGGAAACGGAGCCAAAGCAATCAAGCAAAACGTACACAGCCAAATCAAGCACATACTGCGCTGGCCCTCTGGTACCATCATGAAGTCCAGCGTGGCTTTGTAAAGCAGGATGTAATTGAGCCAAAGCTCAATCACTGCTCTGTGTATTCCTGCTAGCGCTGCCTGGAGGAGTTGTTGTGTTGCTCAACATGCAGATCCCTGCATAACATTCACTGTCACCGCTCTGTTAGCATCACTGATTGGCTCCACACAGTTGGAACTGTCTAGTCGTCCTGATGTCACATTGTAATGTTTTGTTCCTCTGAAACACAGATTGCCATGTTCCCATCAAATCCACTCCAGAGTGCACTTTAGGACAGACATGGAAGCTGAAGGGGGGGATTGGGGTTGAAGCAGTGTCAACCTCTGGCCATGACCTCAAACATCTGGAAACTATACAATGAGAGACCGACGCTTTATATGAGATATATAATATGAATATTATTATGTTGTTTGTTTCCATTGGAAGCTGTGATCTGATTCTGTGATACGCTGGAACCGTTCACGTACTTTACAGGAATTGGTAAAAGTATCTTCTGTGAAGTTACACTTCCTGCTAAGAGAGGGGCAACATCATTGAAAAAACAAACATGACTGTTTTGAAATGCATTTTAGACCTTAAAGCTGCACTAATCAGTGGTTATAACTTGAAGATACGTTGTGCAGAAATACATGCTGCAGCTCCTCAAGACCAACTTAAGTTTCCCGTGTCTTGTTTCCCGGCGGCTGAGTGACGGGTACTAACTCCGGAGCGAGTAATGTTATCGACTCTGGCCCAAGCAGGAAAAGTTAACAGGGTTTGGTTTGTCCGTTCTGGGCTACTGTAGAAACATGGCGGACTCCGTGAAGAGGACCCGCTCCCTATGTAGATATACACAGCTCATTCTAAGCTAACGAAAACACAACAGTTCTTAGTTTCAGCTGATTATACACCAAAGAAAACATACTTATTAATATTATATTCCATTTCTGCCAATACATTCCCCTAATTGTTACACATTGTTCCTTTAACAGTGGATCAAATGAATATGTGTCATATGCATCATGTAAAAGGGGTTGCTCGCACTGGCAGGGCAATATATCGATATTATATCAATATTGTGATATGAGATTCGATATCGTCTTAAATTTCGGATATCATAATATAGTAATATGGCATAAATGTTGTCTTTCCTGGTTTTAAAGGTGTTCTAGCTGTTCTATTATTTGCCTTTACCCACTTAGTCTTTATATCCACATTACTGATGATAAGTTATCAAAAATGTTATTGTCTAAATATTTTGTGAACGCACCAATAGTCAACCCTACAATATCGTCGCAATATCGAGGTATTTGGTCAAAAATATTGTGATATTTGTTATATATATACATATATATATATATACAGATCTGCAAGTCTTCCACTGTCATTCTGACTTGACTTTATGAAGTGTAGAAAGTGCAGAAAATTTGTAAGTATGTTGTCATGATGAGTATGAGTTTTACAGTCTGGACCACGTCTCCGTTCATGACCTCTGCGAGCTAATAAATGGAATTTACAGCCTGCAGTCTGAATACAGAGGAGGTGTCTGATATGTGAAACCTGTCTGGACACGGTAACCTGCACTTCACTACTACAGCTGCCTCAGTTAGAACTCAATGCATGAATCATTCAGCAGGTCTTTGGCTGAGCTACCGGAGTGCTTTGGCAAAGTTTTTGATAACGGGAAGGTTGCCTGAGAGAAGACTTCAAAGGTTACTGAACGAGGCGCTGCGGTTTTTAAGGCTGAACTGGGCAACGGTGCTGTTTTCAGCATTTAAAGGATGATGTGTCAGAGCTCTGACGCTTTGTCCAACTTGACAATATACTTAAGTTATAGGTATTATTAATCAATTTTTTTTATCATCCAATGGAAAGACCAAGTATTCTCTGTGTAGCCTGAAGTTGCAATTTTCCTTCACAAAACTTCAGAGAATGAGTTTATTCCTCGTAAATTTCCTCGAGTTTTTCTTGTAAATTTGCCACTTAAATCTCAGAATATCCGAGTTTGTTCTCTTATATTTATGACTTAAATCTCTGAGTCTTTTCTCGGAATATTACCCCTCCTTCCTCGGCTCCGTAATTATGATTTTTTTTTACCTACAATGGCCCTAAAGCACCGTCATACAAAGCAGCATGAATTGATTTGAATCATTGTTGGTTTTGGTCTTTTCAGGGAAATTACCCCCCAAAAAAATAAAAACATAAAAGGATAAAAGAACAAAGTCCTGCCAACACATCAGAGGTTGTTTAACACGTTTGAGTGTACTGGACAGCATCCCCAGGCTCTGAAAGGTTGACGTATAGTATAGTATTGTCAGTCCAGTGAGTCGTTAGTATCGTCAGTCCAGTGAGTCGTTAGTATCGTCAGTCCAGTGAGTCGTTAGTATCGTCAGTCCAGTGAGGTCGTTTGTATCTTCAGTCCAGTGAGTCGTTAGTATCATCAGTCCGTTGAGTCGTTAGTATCGTCAGTCCATTGAGGTCGTTAAGTATCGTCAATCACGTGAGTCGTTAGTCAGTGAAGTTAACGTCAACCACAACCGTTTCCTATCCTTAACTAAATGGGTGTGTTGTCTAAACCTAACTTCCTGTGAAAACAGAAGTTTATTTTGAAAGGACTCTATGCACGCTGGCTTTCGACTATATTTAATATTATTATTTGTATTATTATTGTTGGTCTCTCATGCTGTCCACTCGTGATCGGATCACCCAAGACTCTTGTTAATGCCAGGTGTGAACAGGCCCTAAATCATTTTAAGAGGAAAGAAAAGCTCCATAAAACCTTAAGAAAACATGTTTTTTTTCTTTTAGGGAAACACTCTAAAATCAGTTTATTTATCAGTTCTGCCCGCAGAAGGATCATTACTCTCCCGCACAGATCACTTTAATTACTTTCAGTTACAGTTTAAGGACTCACATTATTATTGCAATCTGCAACAGTTTAAAAATGACTTTCTCTTGCTCTGTGAGTTAGAGAACAGATGTTAAACGTCAGATTTGGTCTCGAAGGGAGTTTATGACATGGACTCAGAATCGTGTTTGTTTATAATCCTCAATATTTGGAGTTAATTTTAATAAGCAAACCCAGATTATTCCATCAGTTTCTGACACTGATGTAAACCACAGCGTTAGCCTGTTGTTACTCTGCTCTTCATTACAAACAAACAAGTTAAACGTGGCAGATGTTAGCGTGGATGCGGTCTGTCATGGCGTGCTTGTTTTTTGCACCCCGGGGGCACTCTGGGTGGGTGGAGTTGTAGCTTTAGTCGTGTGTCAATGGGTGCGACAACGCACCTCCTCCCACTCAGCGTGCGCCTCAGGCTGGGAAACAAGATGGCGTGACCTTGTATGATATCACAGTGATCAGCCAATCACAACACACAGTGGCTGCTTTCCCAAAATGTTTGCCAGCAAAGTCGTCAAGTTTATCTCTTTTCTTCTCGTCTGATTACTAAAATGTAAATGTTTGAGTTTGAGCCTCCAGAACTACTTTGACCACAACACATTTTGGGAAACGCATGACGCTGGAAGCAAGGAAATCAATCAGCCAATCAGCTTTAGCTTTACCTCCGTCGGTCCCTCCACTCTTGCTATTGGTTGGAAGAGCTTTCTACACACCAAACACAGAGGTACATACATGGACGTCAACATGTGAGGAGATATTACAGAACCTAACAGTGAATAATTACACAGGAAAAGGACATTAATCATGTTTACATGCAGACTCGTTGTTTACTTTAATGGAGAGGAGGTGAAAACCATGTTTATATGTCTGATTATGACTCCTGTATGTCAGGAACCAAGGAGGAAGGAGAGTGATGTGGAGGTCGGGGTGGAAGGAACAAAGTGTGCCACTCAAGAGACAGCCCGCTCGCACAAAAAGGCGTATAAATACCACGATAATGCGCAAGACGTTTAGCGTGCAATTATAAGTATAGTATAAGTATAAAGCCCACTTACGGTGGACGGGAGGGGAGGTGGATGGGTCCAACAAACACTGGACTTTTAACCAGGAGACCCGTGTTTTGTTTTGTAAGTTACATTAGTGACGTTTGTCAAATGACAATGGTTTTTATTGACGTTTGTGACGTGTTTTCCGTAGTTGCGTTACGTTGTTTTTGTACGTGTTTTACTTAGTTTACGTTTTTCTTTTAAGCCCAACCATGAGGTTTTCCCTTACTTTAACTAAGTGGTTTTCTTGCCTGAACCTAACTGCAGAAGATTGCGTGGCGAACAAATGAGACACGAAAAGGCTAAAATGCGTACTCAAGGTGTTTACAAGGTAAAGTGGCCGTGGAGGGGAGCAGCAGAAAAACGCATTTTAGACACCTGAAAAAAAATCAGTTTAAGTGTGCGCTATATTTAGAATATTTTTTGCCGCTTTACTTCGCTGTCAGACAGCCCTTTCTGACGGGGAACTGAAGCCGTTACATCGTCGTCCTCAAAGCCACCAGACTCCATTCACAAAAACAGTCATTTTACCTCTCAGAACAGGGGAGTTGCTGGTCTACCGCTGCATCCATCGGTTTGTTTGTTTGTGTTATTGAGTGACTTTCAGATTTCACAGCAGGTATTAAAACTTATTTTAGCTTTTTGAAAATGTACCCACAAAATGTACCAACCTGAACAAACTAAAAATAAATCCGGAGTCAGATTGTGTTTCAGGACAGAGCAGGTTTGAGTCTGCATGTAAACATGATTATTGCACATCAGATGTTTTTTTTTTATTCACAAATCAAGGAATGATTTATATAGTCGTGAACTTCAGGATATGTAGGCTACTATTAAAGCTATAAAAAACAAAAAGCCCAAAGCTGTAAGAAGTCTAAACAAGTCAATCTGCTGCTGTCTTGTGATGTGATTCATTTTCATCATCCACCTCCTTGTTTTTGTGAGTCTCACCTGTGTTGCTGTGTCTCTTGCTGAAGGGGTTGAGTGTAGCTTTCGCTTTGGAGGTCCAGTTAGCGGTGCTGGATCCAAAGGAGCTGGAGGACAGAGACTTGCCCAGGTTGTCTGAGCTCACTTTCTTGGTGTTGTTGGTGGCCGTCTTACTCCAGTCTGCAGCAGAGGAGCAAAACACAGCAATCAGCCAACAACCTCCTTACTGATTATATGGAACGGTTTAGACCTGCTCTATGTGAAAAGCGTCTCGACATAACTCCTGTTAGGATTTGACACTGTATAAAAATACATTGCATTGAAGTAAAACTCCCAGTCAACACGTAAACATTAAATATGAGCAAAACATGGAGAGCACCTGAGTATATCTTTATAAATGTTAATAGTTGTATTAAAAAGTAGTACAATGCATTCAGTTGCATCATTATCTATGGGATCTTGGTTTTAATGGTGATAGTGCCTTTGAAATTAAGATTTTATACCAGGCAAAGATGAAAAATCTTATTTTTTTCCTTTATTGCATCTTCATTGGAATCTCCATGGTAAAATAGTTTAGTTACATTACATTTTATTCACATTCCTTAGCTTCTTACCTTTCAAAAGAGACCAAATATACGCATCTATGCCTCACGGTTGAGGAGCTAGTCCTGATTCATTTTTGGGTAGTTATTTTAGACGAAAATATACACCCGTTTTTAAGAGGTTAACTTCTCCCATCTCCTTCCACCGCTACACAATGAGATCCTGTCATAAATAATTAATAATGCAGAACAGATGTGCATGATGTTGGGGGAGTCAAATATAAATAAAACATTTAAAATATAGACCACCGTCCTGCAAAGTTTGTCATCACTCGAGGGAAAGACATTCAAATAGGAATCTTGATGAGTTTGAAAGATAAACTGCCAGATGTTTTTGATTTGGCTGCTTGTTTTCCTCCCTCCTCTAAATTTCATCTCAGCACCCCTAAAAAAATGTATTTGGTATCTTATGGAACTAGAAAAACCTAATGAATCCATCATTACCAACTATGTCATACTAGCTTATCGCGAAGGAGGTTAAATAACGCTCTGAACTCTGCTCTGAAAAACTGTCATGGATCACTGGAGGTAAAGGGTATTGTGTTTACTGTAAAGTTGATTCAATAAAAAATATGCATGCATGATTACATGCATAAAAGTATGAAGACATTACATATGCATGTGTTTTCTTCTTCTATTATCCTGGTTTCTAAGAGGAATTTATGGCTAAATGCCATTTCACAGGTTTTCACACCAGAGTGAACTCAACCTGGAATTGTTGGTATGAAAGCAGAGAGGAATGCAGCAGCACCTGGAGGACATCCTGCTCTTCTGTTTTATCTGTTTTCATTAGCTGTAAAGCCGAGCTGACTGAGGTTTTATGTTTTAATAAAGTGCCCTTTTTCTCTTTTTTTTCTGCTGTGGTGGGAATCTGGCAGGAGACCTGCAGACAGATCTGACAGGACTCCTGTAGGGCGGCGACGTAGATCAGTGTTATTGTTCTCTACATGATCGACCCGAGATAAACAAACAGAGGAACAGATACCTGAGTTGTCCGACAGTCTGAATCGGCCACAGCAGAGGTATCTCCTCCACTGCTTCTGGACGTTTTCTTTCAAGGCACAGTGGAAGATAAATATGAACAGACCTGGAGAAAGAAAGAAAGAAGAAGAAAATCACTGTTTTTAGTAAAGTTTTATTCTCCACAGCGTCACCGGACACAACACACAAACACACCCTCTCTGGTTACCTTGCAGTGAGTTGAAGATGGAGAACAGGTACATGAAGGCCAGGCTGACGGGCCCCCAGGCGAACAGAGCGAAGCCCCACGTCATACCCAGCAGGAAGGTGAGGCTGATGACGCTCCGCAGGTTGCGTAGAATCTGAATTGCAGCAGAAGAAGAAGAGACTTTTGTATTTATTTATTACACAGCATTCTTGAAACTAGATTCTGCGCCGTTCTGCGGTCTGTTATTTCTTTATAGCAGACTGTTGCTATGTATAGCAGACCGTTGCTATGAATAGCAGACCGTTGCTATGAATAGCAGACCGTTGCTATGTATAACAGACTGTTGCTATGTATAACAGACCGTTGCTATGTATAGCAGATCGTTGCTATGTATAGAAGACCATTGCTATGTATAGCAGACGGTTGCTATGTATAGCAGAACGTTGCTATGTATAGCAGACCGTTGGTTGCTATGTATAACAGACCGTTGCTATGTATAGCAGACCGTTGCTATGTATAACAGATCGTTGCTATGTATAGCAGACGGTTGCTATGTATATCAGATCGTTGCTACGTATAACAGACGGTTGCTATGTACGTATAGCTGTACATTATCCCGCTTATTACACGGCTACTTCCTTAAAAAATCAATAATTTGACACAAAACGGTCTGCCAGAGTCCGACATCATAACTGCGCCCATAGCAACGGTCTGCTATCCATAGCAACAATCTGCTATAAAGAAATAACAGACGGCAGAACGCCGTGATTGACCAATCAGAATCAAATATTCAACAAAGCCGTGTAATAAACAGATTTAATGACTGCTCGAAGCGTAAAAGTGTCATTTGTGTCATGAGTCAAGTCAGAGAAATCTCCTTCGACCCAGTGGAAACGTGATGAAGCGAACGTTTACCTCCTCTCGCAGCGTGCGGTTGCTGCGCTTGCCGTTGCGGCCGCAGATCTGCAGCATCACCACGATGAACATGGCCACGTTCAGCAGAAACACCAGACAGAAGTAAACGACGCAGGTGATGTAGAAGACCACCGAGTTCTGGATCCAGCAGCTGAGGAGAGACGACGCAAATAACTCTCACAACTAACACGGCAGATCAAAACAAAGAACTTCATAGTAATGGAATGATTAAAAAGGACTTCCTGATCTTGTGAATGAAACAACAGCGTTACATCACTGTAGGGTTGATGGAAGTACTTTATTAGACAGATTCTGATGCAGCACTGTAGTCCTCTGCAGTATCCTTTAACCAGCCCTGGTATTAAAGGTTAATAACGCTCGGATAAGGGATGGCAATTTTGTTGAACTAAACTTATGTAACTGACTATAAAGGAACAACACAGACATCACTGACCAAAACTTAAAGCCGCTACACACCGGGGTGTTTTTTTCATGCGATTAATTCACACGTCAATCAATTTTTTTGTACAGGTTTTATGTCATGAATACTTTCACACAGAACATGAATATTACGTGGCAAAAAAGCAATTTTTTTTTGGAGCTTTTGCACCGTGAATAAAAGCATCAACCAATCTTGTTTTGCTGAGCAAACGTTAACACAAATTAGTTTAATGTCTTTAACTCAACTTGTGAATACTTTGTAGTTAGTAGCAGGCTCAGATTTAAAGGTAGAGTGGAGAGGAAAAACTCTCATGGTCATTTTCAAAGGGGTCCCTTGACCTCTGACCTCCAGATCAGTGAATGTAAATGGGTTCTCTGGGTACCCACGAGTCTCCCCTTTACAGACACGCCCACTTTATGATCATCACATGCAGTTTGGGGCAAGTCATAGTCAAGTCAGCACACTGACACACTGACAGCTGTTGTTGCCTGTTGGGCTGCAGTTTGCCATGTTATGATGTGAGCATATTGTTTTATACTAAATGCAGTACCTGTGAGGGTTTCTGGACAATATCTGTCATTGTTTTGTGTTGTTAATTGATTTACAATAATAAATATATACATACATTTGCATAAAGCAGCATATTTGTCCACTCCCATGTTGATAAGAGGATTAAATACTTGACATATCTCCCTTTAAGGTACATTTTGAACAGATACAAAATGTGATTAATTTGCAATTAATCATGATTATCGATTGACAACCCTAATTTATTTATTACTTACAACTCTGAGGATCCATCTCCTTTGCCGTACTCCTGCAAGCCGTAAGAGTTTTTATCCACCGCAACAACAATCCCCACCAACACTGCAGGAAGACCTGCAACAAAACACACGATCCAGATGTTCACATCTGTGTTCACGTCTGCCTGACATCATATTTCAGCTTCACTCAGCCCCTTGCATTCAAACTGACACTTAAAACTGCATTCAGTGTTTCCACTTGAACTGAAACCTGAAGCCCCTCACCCCATCCCACGATGCAGAATTTGAGGATGTATCGGCGGATGTAGGTGTTGAAGACTTTGACCAGAGCGATGTACATGTGGATGGACTCCAACCCCATCCAGGTGAAGGAGGTCAGCAGGAAGTAGTGCAGGAAGATGGCCACGGACAGGCACACCCATTGAGTCTTCAGACTGGCCAGCCAGCCGTCCAATAGGAAGACCATGTTGAGGAACAACAAGGACGTGCTGAGGTTCATCAGGATCTTGGACGGGTAGTCACGCCGTAGTTTTCTGTGGGACGGAAAGAGGAATAAAGAGAAGAGAGACGTGGTTGAAATGTGATTCTTCTGACATCTTTATTACCGCGGTTTGAGCTCATTTTCACTTCCACATATTCACGGCCACGTACTCTCACCGCATGACCAATTGGTTGGTTACATTTCTTGCCAAAAGCTTCTCAACATGGAGCAGCTGAGAGAGTTTCAAGGTTTGGTTTCCCTGAGGAGTTTTTTGAGGGAAGTCAAATACAGATTCATTTATAAATGGACTTTTCATCCCTGTTAGCTAAAAGATAGGGCACAGAAAGGACAGGATGTAGGGGGACGTATTAGTCTTCTACTGAATCTACCGTCTTTACGATGTGTTCAAGTGCAACGTTTTGGTCAGGACAAAGGAGACGTGAAGCGTCGGCCTTCATCGCTGCTAGTTCTCTCTCGGTCTGTTTGGTGCGTCGGGGTCTTAACCTGTTTTCTTTACAATGTGTTTTGATAATCGTGACTTTGCCTCCTCGTGGACACGTACGTTATAAAAGTATAAAACACCCGCCAACGTGTCTGAACGACAGCCGTGTGTGTTTGCTTATGTGCAGCCTGGAAAAGCAGAATTCACACTATTCATTTGTAAAAGCAAATACGTTTTGGCGGAAAAGTAAGTCGGCGTATCAGGGCCATTGTAGGTCAAAAATACCTGTTACGGAGACGGAGAGAAGGTTGCAGTATGTTCTGATAAAAAACTCAGAAATTTACGAGAAAAAAACTCGAAAACTTGCAAACAAGCAACGCAGTTACTTAACAAAAAAACCCTATCTTTCATGATCACTGTTTTCCACTCGACTATTTTCCTTGTTTTTTTCTCCCAAATTTACAACTTTAAAATCTCAAAAATTTGATCTTTTTTCTTGTAGATTTTCCACTTTAATCTCAGAAAATATACAAGTTTTCTTCTCATAACTTTATGACTTTATAATCTCACAAATTTGTGATTTTTTTCTCGTAAATTTTCCCCTTTGATCTAAGGAAATATCCAATTTTTTTTCTCATAAATTTATGACTTTTTAATCTCGCAAATTAAAAAAAGAAATTTCTCATAAATTTCCCACTGTTATCTCACAGAATATCTAGGTTTTTTTCTCGTAAATTTATTACTTTATAATCTTGCACATTTTTTATTTTGTCTCTTGTAAATTTTCCACTTTAATCTCAGAGAATATATAACTTTTTTCTCATAAATTTACGATTTTATAACCTTGTAACTTGTATTTTTTTTCATAATTTTTCCACTTTAATCTAAAGAAATATCCAAGTTTTTTCTCATAAATCTATGACTTTTTAATTTTGCAAATTTTGGATTTTTTCCTCATAAATTACCCACTGTAATCTGAGAAAATATCATTTTTTTTCCTGTTGAATTCATAACTTTATAATCTTGCAAATTTGTGCTTTTTTTTCTTGGAAATTTACAACTTTAATCCCTGAAAGTCTGAGTTTTTGTCTCTGAATAATACCCTCCTCCCCGATACGCCACCTGAATTATAATGAAAAAGGTTTTAATGAACTTATCGGCAAAACGTTGATCGTCAACGTATTTAATTTGTTTCCCTAAATGATATCTACAACTAAAGCATCAGTGACGTTTCCATGTTTCTGTATAGCCTCTTGGTTGAAGCTGCTCTAGTCAATATCTTTATATTGACAACGCATCAGATGACTGCATGTCATGTGACTCACTCGAAGGCGATGTAGGTGAGCAGCGTGATGGCGGAGAAGATGGCGGAGATGCCGCAGCCGATGTAGGTGATGAAGGTCAGGATCTTGTTGTTCTTTGCGTCGATGTACGCCGAAGCTCCAGAGATGTCCTGCAGACACAGAGACAACGAGATGATGTCACACACTCAATATTAGTAACAAAGCACTTCAAAAAAGACAAAGTGAAACTAAAAAACCTGATGAATCCATCGGTACCAACCACGTCATGTTAGCTTGTTGTCAAAAATGCTAAATAACGCTTAAATGTTGGGATAAATTTTGGCGAGGAAAAACTGTCATGTCCATTTCAAAGGGGTCCCTTGACCTCTGACCTCCAGATGTGTGAATGTAAATGGGTTCTCTGGGTACCCACGAGTCTCCCCTTTACAGACATGCCCACTTTATGATCATCACAGTTTGCCATGTTATGATTTGAGCATATTGTTTTATGTTAAATGCAGTACCTGTGAGGGTTTCTGGACAATATCTGTCATTGATTTGTGTTGTTAATTGATTTACAATAATAAATATATACATATATTTGCATAAAGCAGCAGATTTTTCCACTCCCATGTTGATAAAGAGTATTAAATACTTGAAAAATCTCCCTTTAAGGTTCATTTTGAACAGATAAAACATGTGTGGTTAAATATTTTTTATCACTTGACAGCTCTAGCATCAAGTTGTGAATATACATGTTTTATATATTCTTTGAAAATGTGTTTATTATGAGTTGAGTTATGTGTTTTCCATTGTCTGATGTAGCGTGTAATGACTGCTCAGAAGTGTTTATATACGGTTTGATTTTGCCAGAAGAGTCGGAGGTTTGTTGGGCGTAGTTTGAACGTTTGGTTTTGTGTTTACAGTTCTGATAAAAGGTTGGAGGGCTTTAAGAAGCATTACCATGAGGATGCCAAAGTGTGTCAGGTGGTCACACAGACAGATGGTTTTGTTGCTGGTGGATTCTTTGGACACTCTGCAGCCGTCTGCGTTCCAGCCTCCAGCTCCACCTGGTGGCAGCACACTGGTATTACTACACAACATGACACCGGAGAAGATGAAGGTGGAGAAACTACTGGAGATAAATGTTGCTGATGATGATTTCTAACTCTGTGATGTGACGACAGATGAAGACGGACGGACTCACTGTTCATGCTGAAGTCCCAGAACATGCAGACTGGAGTCAGGTGAGGCTGTGAGGAGAGAAGAAACATTAAAAACACATCAAGATGATTTCTTTTTCTTCACTGTGAAGCTGATTGTGTAAATCTCTCTCATCTGCAACCGCTTATCCCGTTAGGGGTCGCGGGGGGGCTGGAGCCGATCCCAGCCGACATTGGGCGAAGGCGGGGTACACCCTGGACAGGTCGCCAGTCCATCGCAAGGCTGACACATAGAGACAGACAACCATTCACGTTCACATTCACACCTACGGGCAATTTAGAGTCAACAATTAACTTAACCTGCATGTCTTTGGACTGTGGGAGGAAACCGGAGTACCCGGAGAAAACCCACGCTAACACGGGGAGAACATGCAAACTCCACACAGAAGGGCCCCAAGCCGGATTCGAACCTGCAACCCTCTAGCTGTGAGGCGCCAGTGCTAACCACTGCACCACCGTGCAGCCCCTGATTGTGTAAATGAACATTTTAAATAAGATACTACATGTTATTTTACACGTTACACAGAAGCACATGAGATAGGCCAAGACAAAACGGAGCTAATTAAAGTACATATAAAATATGAGAAAAATATAAAATAAAACATAAAGAAAGAGAAGATGAAAGAAAATAAAAATAAAAGTAAAAAACAAATGAAAAAAAAGAAAAGAAAAGAGAAAAAGAAAGTAAAGAAAAATAAAACAATTGAAATAAAAAAGAAAAATTAAAGAAAATAAATATAGAAAAAATAAAATTAAAATAATTTAAAAAAGGAAAAATAATTCAAAACACTAAATAAATATGGAAAAATAAATCCATAAAAATAAAAGTAAAAAAATTAAAAAGAGAAAAGAAAGAGAAGTAGAAGAAAGAAAATAAAAATAAAAGGAAAAAGGAAAAGAGAAAAAGAAAACAATTGAAATAAAAAATAAAAAATGAAGGAAAAAATAAATATAAATAAGGAAAAAAATAATTAAAAATAATAATAAAAAAAAGAAAAACAATTTAAAACAGAAAATAAATGAGGAAAACAAATAAATTCCACCAGCAACAAAACCCACACATTCACCTGTACATGTTCAGACAGGTGAGCGATCTCGATCTCCACCGGATCCGTCAGGTCACTGATGGAGAAGTTCCCCACGCTGCTCGCCACCACGTAGCTGTTCAGAGAGCGGCCGTCCTGCTCTTTCTGAAACATAATATTAATATTATATATATATATATATATATATATTTATAGAACAGCTGGATGTATCTGAGGTTGTTGGTCTCCGCTGTGATCTGACCTGGAAGAGGTTTGTGCTGCTGAAGAACATGAAGTTGATCCTGGACAGAGACGACCGGTCGACTTCACTCAGAGAGACGCTGGACAGCAGAGAGGCAGGAAGGGTCACCTGAGCTAAAGGGTTACTCCTCTCTGACTCAAAATCAATCTGAGAGAGGAGGAGAGGAGGAGGAGGAGGAGGAGGAAGAGAGGAGGAGAGGAGAGGAGAGGAGAGA
>CAKAOI010004743.1:1758-20857 GCA_916701655.1 Sebastiscus albofasciatus | reverse complement strand
CCCTACCCGGAGTAGGCAATCCACTGGTTTCCTGCTGAGAACCATGGCCTCAGATTTAGAGGTACTGATCCTCATCCCGACTGCGTCACACTCGGCTGCGAACCGATCCAGTGAGTGCTGAAGGTCGCAGCCCGATGATGCCAACAGGACCACATCGTTTATATTTATATATAAATATATATAAATATAAATAAAATTTTATATATATATATATATATATATGAACATACCCAGCAGTATATAAAGTAATCAAAAAGAGCTCCACCTTTACCAGCTGCCACATTAAAGTAAATTAATATAATATATAATAAAGAATTTTTAAGTATATTTTAATGCTAATACTTTTGTACTTTTGATTAAAGTAACGTTTTGAATGCAGGTTTTTTACTTGTAACAGAGTATTTCTGCATTATGGTATTATTACCTTTACTTAAGTAAAAGATCTGAGTACTACTTCCACCACTGAAACAGATTATATACGTTAAATATTTATGTATAAAGTAATTATAGCTGTAAAAATAAATGTAGTAGAGTAAAAAATCTTTCTCTCTTGTGGTGGAGTAGAGGTATTAAGGGGCAAGTAAAGTACCTCATAATTGTACTTTAGTGCAGTACTTTAGTAGATGTACTCACGTTGCAGCTTGTAGGAGACAATAAAAACAATTAGGGACTAAATAACTCAACAAAGTGATTTAAGAATGAACCAATAGACACGAGGCCTCCTACCTACCACGAACACAACATCTCTTATGACTATAGTATATTATGAAGTACCTGCCTGCACACAGAGTAGGATCTACTGTGTGTGCCACATGTGAGCAGCACAATCACGCCGTTGTACGAGCGGCGGCGTCCGCGGGCAGCGAGGTCCTAACGGCACAGCTGACTCCTTGACCAGGAATGTCAAGTCTGTGGAGGCCTCCCACATTAAAATAGCCAGCATGTCCTGTCAGCACTCCCTCACAGCGTCCACAGGAGCGACTAACAGCTGCCAAATGTACTGAGTGCTACCGAGTGGGACGGGGGGAGGAAGTGAGGAGAAGAAGAAGAAGAAGCAACAACAGGAGATCAGCATGAGGGGAGGAGGAAGATCACGTTACCCTCCTCTTCTTCTTCTTCTTCCTCCTCACACCAGGAAACAAGCTGAGCTGTATGCTTCCTCACAGCATCCTCATGAGAGCACTGAGGTGGTTTCAGACGGAAGAACGATCACGACTAACCGGCACGTCGTGTTGATTTGACACCGGATTCAAGAACAAGATCTTCATTAACTTCAGAGGCAGCTGCCGTGTCGCGCCAACTGTAACGCATGTGCTCCTCAAACTCTACGAGACCGGGGGTCAGCAACCTTTACTATCAAAAAATAAATACATAAATAATCCGTCTGGAGCCGCAAAACATGTGATCATTGTGATGAAGGTAACACAGTTTATAGTCTAAGTATATAGTATATAAGTCTAATGCAGTGCCAAAGAGACAATGTACTACGGAGTATTAGGGCCACATTGAGGGGAAAAAAAACATCTGAGATTTACAGAATAAAGTCATAATGTTACGAGAATAAAGTCATAACTTTACGAGAAGAAAAGTCGTAATATCACGAGAAAAAAGTTGTAATAATATTACGAGAATAAAGTCATAATATTACGAGAATAAAGTCATAATATTACGAGAAAAAAGTTGTAATAATATTACGAGAATAAAGTCATAATATTACGAGAAAAAAGTCATAATATTCCGAGAATAAAGTCATAATATTCCGAGAATAAAGTCATAATATTACGAGAAAAAAGTTGTAATATTACGAGAATAAAGTCATAATATTACGAGAATAAAGTCATAATATTACGAGAATAAAGTCATAATATTACGAGAATAAAGTCATAATATTACGAGAATAAAGTCATAATATTACGAGAATAAAGTCATAACTCAAAAGAAAATAACACGTAAATTACTACTTTATAATTTTATGACTTTATTCTCGAAATCTCAGATTAATTTTTTTCCCTCAATGTGGCCCTAATACTCCGTCGTACCATAGACCTACAACAACGATAAAGAAAAATGAAAATATAAACAAAAAAACTGTTATTCATTTCTACTAATTATTTTTAAAAACCCACAGGGAGCCACTGGAGAGGAGCTCAAGAGACGCATGAACGCACATTATGCCCTTGTTTTCTTCAATCATCAGTCCAAAACCCAAATATATTAAATTTACCATCATATACGATCAGAGGTGGGAAGTACATTTACTCAAGTACTGTACTCAAAGGGATAGTCTGGATGTTCTGAAGTTGGGTTGTAAGAGGTTCCGACAGGCATACAGACAGAAGTACCAGCACGGGAGCAAAGTAACGTGCTGCTGTGGACGGGGGCAACAGCAAAACACATTTTAGACGGATTTTTTTTTTACTCGTGCATGTGTTAGACTCCTTGGTCCCTGTTTCAAAACGGGTCGGGTGGGTTGCAGACATCGCGGTTGGGGCGCACTGAGGACAGTCCGCCCCGGTAACACTTTGGCCACGGCCCCCGGAAGCACCTTCGCCCCGAGCCTTTCCAAGCCGACCTAGAGACGATCGCGGCGCACCGCCTCGTATGCGGGACTCCCCAGCTGGCTGTTAACGAGGGTCTTTTGGCACAGAGAAGTACTCGTATCGGAACTCGGCATCGGCGAGTACCCAAATGTAAGTACTTGTACTCGGTCTGAATAAAGTGGCATCGTTGCATCCCTACTTTTAACTGTACTGCATTTATTTGACAGCTTTAGTTACTTTGCAGATGAAGACATTATTTTACCAGCTGCAACATTAGTGACACTTTGCATGAGTACTTTACAAGTTAGTACTTGTGTACTTTTACCCAAGTAAAATTTTAAATGCATAAGTATGCACAGTATTACATACAGTTTGTGGTTTGTTTGACTTAATTAGAAATGATCAGAACATCAAGTTCATTGAATCTGTATTGTTATTATAAAAGCATTTTCATTCTTAGTCTTAAATCAATGTATAATTTACAACAATAAACTGTTTAGGCTACTGAATGTATGACCCCGTTATGAAAACTATTGACGGAAACTAAAATAGCAACAATTTTGATAATCAATTTGTCGGTTTTTAAGCAAGAATTAAATTTCTGGCTCCATCATCTGTAATATGAATATCTGCTTGTTTTCTTTGATTGTAAACTGAATATATTTTGGTTTTAAACAGTTGCTCAGATAAAACAAGACAATTGAAGACGTCATCTTGTGCTTTAGGAACTTGCAACGGGCACTTTCACTGCTTTCTGACATGTTATAGATCAAACGATTAATCGATAATGAAGATAATCGTTAAGTTGCAGCCTTAAACCAAATCCAATATGTTGTTTTTAGTTCCTCACGCTGACCTCTCTTAAGTGAAAGCACAATAATCCTGGTCTGGGTTAGATATTGTTGGATTTACCAGTAAGGAGTCCTCAAACCAATCTCAGTAAATCACAACTTTAGGCCAATAAAAGACCTCAGAAAATACAAAAAATAAAACAAAAAAATGACAACAAACTGGTGCTGATTGCTAGGGGACTATTTTGATTAAATTGATTAAATATTTCAATAATTTATAAAGTGAAAAAATAGAAGAAAAATCTCTAGTTTCAGCTTTAAAATGTGAGGATGTGCTGCTTTTCTCTTTTTTTAAATCATTATAAACTGAATATCTTTTGGTTTTGGACAGTTGGTTGGACAAAACAAGACATTTGAAGACGTCATCTTGGGCTTTAGGAACTTGCGATGGGCACTTTAACACAAACCAACGAACTATTTTGATGATTGATTAAACATTTCAATAACTTATCAATTAAAAAAATAGAAGAAAAATCTCTGGTTTGTAAAATAAGCAACTTAAATGACTTCAGAAAACTGTGGCGGACATCTTTCTCTATGTTTCAGTCATTTTACAGATCAAAGGATTCATCAATTAATCAAGAAAATAACCGATAGTGAAAATAATCATAGCTGCTTCTTGTTCACATTCAGTAAATTAATGAATAGATTACCATATCTCAGTAAATCACAACTTTAGGCCAATAAATGACGACAGAAAATATGAAAAATAAGACAAAAAACTGACGACACAAACCGACGCTGATTGCTAGGGAACTATTTTGATAGCTGATTGAATATTTAAATAATTTATCAAGTAAAAATAGAAAAAAATCAGCTTTAAAATGTGAGGATATGCTGCTTTTCTCTGTTTTAAAATCATTATAAACTGAATATATTTGGGTTTTGGACTGCTGGACGTAAAAAATAAGCAAATTAAATTACTTCAGAAAACTGTGGCGGACATTTTCCTCTGTGTTTCAGTCATTTTATAGAAAGAGGTAACGCCTGCACACTCCTCCACTACAGGTCAAAGTGTTATAAAATATTAAAATATTGTGAGTAGTGTGCAGGCGTTACCTTTTTCTTTACCAACGCTGTTCTGATAGCGTCGCACCTACGTGATGTACGTATAATTAATTCAACTCATCGGGCCTTTTATAGACCAAGGATTCATCAATTAATCAAGAAAATAATCGATATTGACATTTCATCAGCTGCTTCCTGTTCACATTCAGAAAATGAGGCTGCAGAACGAATAGATTATCTTTAAGTATGAATACAGGTACTTAAAAATATACAGTCACAACATCAGGTATTGCATTTAAAGTTGTTTTAATTAAGGAAGTGTTATACTTTCACTCTAGGAAAAACAAAATGAAAAATAATCTGGAGGATTGGGTCACAACTTTTGTTTTAAGAAATTAACCTTTTTTTATTATTATTATTATTATTATTATCTTTAGACTTGAAATTCCTTTACACAATACATTTTTCCTTTATAAGTATTTCAAAATATCTTTTGCTGGTTTGTTCGGTAATATTTTTTCCTATAAGTAGAATCTCATTTTTAATATAGTTCTCTTTTTGAAAACAAAACAACAACAAAAAAAAACATCCATCAATATGTTTCTGTCCAGGGTCTTCTTCACGTGTTTGGAAGATGTTACGTCGGAAAGAAACGGCCTGTGGCTGGTTGAGACGTACGGCCGTCCGTCAGTCCAGCTCTGCTCGTGACAGAGAGGCTGATGGGAAAAAACATCATCGCTGACGCTCTGCAGTCCGGCAGAGCTGGAAGGTCAGAGAAGCTTGGCTGTATCCGGTGATGCAGCGCTCCCATCCGAATGCCAGATATTTGGACCCTTATAGAGGCATGTGGGAGCATTAAAAGTCCAGTTTGTTGGTGGAAGTGGTGGAGGTGTTGGTGGTGTTGGAGTTGTTGGTGGTGGGGGTACTAAAGACAGTCCTCTCCCCACTTGTTGGCGTCGTTTCTCAAACACCAGGGATGCTCTGGTGTGAGGAAAGTCAAATCTTACTGAAGACATTATGAATTACGCTTTGAAAAAAATACTGCTCAGATTGTATGTATAACATAAAACCCAGCTGATCCGCACTGTAATTGACTACAGGAGTCAAAGCTTTAGTTTAGTCCGCAAGGCCCCTCGTTGTTTGGGCTTTAAAAAGATAATCCTCTCAGTAACTTCCCCCTAATATTTTGGGTAATCTTTTCGATTAACTGCTGCTGGTGTTGCTGCTGCAGGGCTCCGTGAGCTGCTGATATATTTATATATATATCGAATGCAAAAAACATCCAGCTTTCTATACATTCCTCCTCTTCTTCTTCTTCGTCTGACTGACTTGCAAAAAAAAAAAAAAAAAAACCCACACAATCTACCCACTGAGGAGAGACCTGGACCGGAACAGGAATACAATGGATGCTATTTCTCTCTTTCTCTCCTTAAACTTGGAGCTTTTTTTTTTTTTAAATATAAACTATGCAAATAGGAAAGCATTCATTGGCTTCATTTCTAGTTATAAAAACCAAATCTGCTGGTTTTAGTAGGTTCTCTCTCTTCTTTTATCTTTTAACAATAAAGCACTCTTTTTTTTTTACCTCTCTCCAATGAGATTTATATATCTCATTTACACATCACTTGTTTTTCCCCACTTTTCTTTTCACACTCCAACCAACCCCCTCTCTCAAACCCTACAACCTTTTTAGGATAATACACCATTAATTCCCTGCACATGTACTTTTTTTTATTCTTTTTTTTGTTGTTTTAACGCCACATTACTTTTTAGTAGGCTATTACAGCACGATTTGTCATGCACTTTCTGCTTTCTTTTATGCAAAATACCCCTATGTTGCAGATCTGTCTGGACTAAACAGCTGTTTGCATTTTTATTTTATATTTTTTTGTAATAAATCAGTCGTCGTCCACGTCGTCTCCTTCAGACTCATCCCTCCTCTCGTACATCTTATCCCTCTGCCTCTCCTGGATCTCCTTCATCTCTTCTGCATATCTGCTGAAAGCTCCTCCGAATTTGCCCCAAGCCTTGAAGGGGATGGTGATAGAGTTCCTGTAGCTGGGCTTCACCTCGCTCACCCGCAGGAACACTCCGTATTTGTTGGACCCGACGTCGAAAAAGAACCGCTTGGAGTCCACCATGATGGAGGTGCCCTCTGGTAGCTCGCTGTAGCCGCCTCCTGCAGCACTGCCGCCGGCCAGCAGCTCCTCGTCGTCTCCTCCGTAGTCGTCTATTAGCTTGGCGAGGGCGTCTCGGAACTCTATGAGCCCCTGGGCCGGCAGAGCGATGGTCTGCCCGGACAGCATGCCGCCCGCAGGGCCCCCAACGCCGAAGCCTGGTCCTCGATTCACCGTCTGCCTGATGCGGAGGAACCTCCCTCTCTGGTTCTCCTTCAAGTCCAGGTAGTACTTGCGGTTCTCCCGGACTAAGAACTCGCTTTTCAGCGCTCTCCTAGGCCCGCCGTCCTCTCCCGCGGTGCTCTGGGCGATCTGCTCCGGACTGCTAGGCCCCAGCTGGGCGTAGTGCTCGATGAAGTCCCCGAGGTAGTCGCGGAACTCCGCCGCCACCGATAGAGAGAGAGTCAGCCGGCTCTTGGAGCCTCCGGCGCCGACTTCAGCGATCTTAATGAACCTTCCTTTGCTGTTCTGCTTCACGTCCAGATAGAAGCGCTTGTTCTGGATGTCGAGGCGCTTCGACGCCAGCTCCTGGGTCTCCTGGTCCCGCTGGAAATGCTGGAAGCCGCCGCCGCCGCCACTACTACCTCCTCCTCCACCACCACTACCGCCTCCTCCTCCACCTCCACCACCGCTGCTACCGCCGCGCTCACTCCCGCTGTCGCCATCCGCCATCTTCAGCTCCACCATTCAGGCTCTCTGCCTCTCTCTGCTGCGTAGCTGCTCTCTGCGCTCAGCCCCCTACACGCTCATTATTGCTGCAGCGCTGTGATTGGTCCAGACGCCTGTCACTCTACAGGTTCACACGGTTACAGCTTTCCCATTGGTCCTTTGATTTTGTCTGTCACGCCTATATGGGAAATCTCTCGTCAGCCATTGGTCAAATGGAGGTTTCCGTTTGCGTACTTCTTCTCCTGTTTCTTTTTAACTGCTCCCTCTAGTTGTGAATTAAAAATGACAGTATCCTTTTTTTTTTTAGTTTTGAGTTGTTTTTTTTTTAGTTTTTAGGGGTTTTTTATGTTTTTAGTTTTTTTTTAGTTTATAAATTTTTAGTTTTTTTTTTTAATTTTTATTTATTTTTTTTGTTTTCAGTTTTGTTTTTAAGTTTTTAAGTTTTTTATGTTTTTAAGTTTGTTTTTTTTATTATTATTTTTTATTTTTTTTAAGTTTTTTATTTTTTTACGTTTTTTTTTGTTTGTTTGGTTTTTTATTATTTATTTTTTTTTATTTTTTAGGTTTTCAGTTTTTTTAGGTTTTTAGTTTTGCTTTTTTTAGTTTTTAAGTTTTTATTTTTTTTAGGTTTTATTTTTTTATTTACATGTGGAATCTCTCGTCATCCATTGGTCACATGGAAGTTTCCGTTTGCGTACTTTTTCTACTGTTTTTACTGCTCCCTCTGGTTGTGATTTTTTTTTTCACAATAACAGTATTTTTTTTTTTAGTTTTTAGGTTTTTTATTTTTCTTTAGGTTTTTTCTTTTTTTTTAGTTTTTAGGTTTTTATTTTTTTAGGTTTTTATTGTTTTTTATTTTTATTTTTTTAGGGTTTTATTTTTATTTTTTAAGTTTTTATTTATTTTCTATTTTTTTAAGTTTTTAGTTTTTTTTAGGTTTTCAGTTGTTTTTTTTAGTTATTAAGTTTTTAGTTGTTTTTTTTAGGAATAGTGCTAACAGTCCACAACTACAAGGGAACAGACAAGCCTGGAAATTGGCATACAGTGCATAAGAGTGTGGATGAAGAGAGAAAAAGAAACCGTAAAACAAACAAGCAAACCAACAAACAAAAGTAAGTAAGAATATGTGGGAATAGTGTTGATAGTGCTGATAGCAGCACTAGGGATTCTCTGTAAGGTTAGGGTCCTCAACTAACATTCAAAGCTTCATAGCATTCTTTTTTGTTCATATGTTTCAGAGATGAAAAGTAAAGACACATCTCCTTATGAAAAACATAGAAATTTGGTCTTGATCTCAGGAATCTATTTTTTTCCCATTGGTTCCTTGATTTTGTCCATGTGAAATCTCTCGTCAGCCATTGGTCAGATGGAGGTTCCGTTTGCTATACTTCTTCTTCTACTGTTTTTTTTTTTTTAACTACTCCTACGGGTTGTGAATTTTTTTATTTTTTTATTTTTTTCAAGATGACAAATTGACAAAAAAAAAGACAAAATCTGAGAAAATGTTAACAACTATAAAATTATTGACATCTTTCCACAATTCACATGTAAATTTACAGGACCAGAATAAATGAGAGCAAGTTTCAGGATGTGATTCACCGAGAGAACAATTTACATCGATGTCACTCTTTAACTTCTCTCAGAAATGTTTCACTGGAGAGAATCCGTGGATCAACCTAAATGACACCTCTTTGACCTGATTTGTTAGAAGGAACTTTTGCGGTAAGGACCAAACTTTCTTCCAGTCAATATCACTAACAAAATTACTCCAATAAAATGTTGTGTTGTGAAATATCCTTGTTTTTATGACATAATATGACGAAAATTATGTTTTTTTAAATTTTCTGGCTACAGCTGGTAAATGTGTCGAAATACTTTGTTTTTCTCCATTTTTATAGTGGAAAGTAGTCTAGGAAAAAAAATACAGGTAATATACAGTGCTCATTAAGGCTGCTACTTCACGGAGCGCTGTGATTGGTCCAACCGTCTGTCACTCCAACAAGTTCACACGGTTACAGCTTTCTCATTGGTTACTTGATTTTGTCTGTCACACCCACATGTGAAATCTCATCAGCTATTGGTCAGATGGAGGTTCCATTTGCATACTTCTTCTTCTACTGTTTTTTTTAACTACTCCCTCTGGTTGTGAAATCTCTTTGTTTTTATGACATAATATGATGAAACATTTTTAATTTTCTGGCTACAGCTAGTAAATGTGTCGACATACTTTGTTTTTCTACATTTTTATAGTGGAAATAAGTCTGGAAAAAAATACAGGGTTGTTTTTTTATATGTACAAAATATTTTTGTGACCTACTTTTGATAAATAATATACTTTGTGGTATTGCTAGTGGTGGAAGAAGAGTAAAAATAGCAAATATTCCATTACAAGTAAAAATTAAAAAAAAATTACTTGTTGGGTGTGTTTTTATATGTGCAAAACATTTTTATATATTTTTTTAATCTATAATTATAGACCCAGTACACAGGAGAACTTTTGTTTAATGTTAAGACAAATATTAGAAAATATTATCTGTACCACAACAGTTCAGCCAAGTGTCAACATTTTGCTAAACAGCAGCCACAGTTATGGTAAATTATATAATATAGTGCAACAGATTTATCCAATAATTATTATTACTATCAGTGTACATTATTTTTTATTATTAATTTGTATTTAAATTAATTTATATATTTATTTTTATCTTATTTTCTTTCTTTTTTTATTAATTTAATTTAACCTTGTTTTTTGTTCTTCATCTTTTTTGCATCAGCAATGGGCGATGGTGAAAAAATACCAAAATTTACAAGGACAGTCATTGACATTTGTGCTTTATTTGTATGTTTCTGTACACCTGTTTTTACTCCCAATAAATTATTACTGAAAAAAAAAATATATATTTATATATAGTGCAACAAGAAGCTGATTCATTACTTAAAATACCAAAAGTAAAAGAATGACCCAGTTCAGAATAGATTATATCTCTGTATTATAATTATTGCTGCTTTAATGTGCTCATCACTTTAATGTTGCAAATATTTTACATACTTTATCTGTCAGGTAGCTTGTAAATTACATTGTCATTTATTTCTTATTATTAATCTGAATCTGCAAAGTGACTTTTAAATTATAAGATAAGTGTAGTGGAGTAAGAAGTACAAATTTTCCATCTGAGATGTGGTGGAGTAGAAGTATAAAGTAGCAGAAAATGGAAATACTCAAGTAAAGTACAAGTACATCAGTGCTTCAGTAGAAATGTAAATGTATTTCTTTACTTTCCACCACTGTTGCATGTAAACAAGTATTACATTATTACTGCATTACCTATTTCTGCCCACAGATAGCAGCAGAGTTTCATTTGCCTCTCAGGTCAGTTTTAAGATAAGATATTCCTTTATTAGTCCCACAATGGGGACATTTGCAATTGCATTTGCATTTTTCAGGTTGATTTTCTTGTCAGCAGCACCTGTGAGTTCACAGGTGAAACCACAGCTGCAGTATTCACCACTGCTACTCTGGAGGTGTTTTTGTTTCCCTTTATACACCTTGTGTTATCTAATATAAACCTTGTTTATCAGAGAGCCTGGTTCATTTCATGTTTTGAACATAACGGATGCTTAAACAAGGAAAAGCTTAAAGGTGTCGATCCACTTTAGAGTTGGATAACAGGTTGTGATGGTTTGGTAAACACTTGTTCCCAAAGTCCTGAATACACCAGAGAAGTAGAGCTGCAACGATTGTTGACTTTTAAATTAATCGGCAACTATTTTAATAATCGATTAATCAGTTTGAGTTATTTCTGAAGAAAAACAAGTCAAAATGTCTCTGATTCCAGCTTCTTAAATGTGAATATTTTCTGTTTTTCTTTCCTCCTCTATCACAGTAAACTGAATATCTTTGAGTTGTGGACAAAACAAGACATTTGAGGACGTCATCTTGGGCTTTGGGAAACACTGATCCACATTTTTCACCATGATCACACAACTAATACTGAAGAATCACCCAGCAGAAGAAGATACGGACTACGACCAGCAAACCAGACTCCATACAATTTTCTGAGTATTTAAAAAAACAAACACAAAATGTCAGTTTATTTATTAATTTAACTATTAATTAATATTTTCTGTAAATGTAATATCCTACCATTATACCTTGTTTATATTTTTTTGCATTGTGTATACTTTGGATACCTGTATATTTACATTTTTATACTTGCATCTTCATTCATATTTTATTCATTTGCACGCTTTCCTACTTTGTACTGCGACAGCTGCACAACCATTTCCCCCTGGGATATATATATAAAGTTATATCTCATCTTATTTCAGTCTTCTCCACACTGCCAGGTATGTAGCTCAGGTGGATACTAACTTTAATTTATTTACATTTTTTTGCCTGAAAACTTAATTAAATTAAATTCAGTGACATTTAGTCTGACAAATATTAGAATCAGCCTACTCTGCATGTAAACTCCTCTTCATGTCATTAAACCCACTAAATTCCCAGAAATATTACCAAGAACATGACCTCAGTGTCCTCAATGGTAGCTAAGGAAAAAACACTCTGTTCTACATGTGATTTCTCAGTAATTGTGCAACATGAAAATAATAAGCTGAAAACTGTACCCAGTGAATGTGACACTGGAGGAACACTTGGAACTGGGACACATAGTTCCTCCTTTTGGTCTGAATCTGGAACAACGACTGTACAAAAACACAAAAGCAGAAACATTTGGAGGCTTTTTTAAGGAGACTAAAGTTGAGTGAATTAAAATATTAATCTAGACCTCAAATGATGGATAATGAGGTGCTGATGTTTTTTATTGAAGATGTTATGATACTGCATACTGTGCAATATCATATTTCCACCTGTGCAATTGTGTTAATAGTCTGCTTATTGTCAATACTGTATATATATATATATATATATATATATATTGTTCCATTTTTTTAATATTCCCCTTGTTTATTTTGTTCCTATTTTCTTGAAAATCTTTCTTCTATTAAAATTGTTCATATTTTATATGCCTGTCTACTTTTGTTTTGCTTTTTGCACTGTGTTGTATCTTGATTTTTGTTTTTACTGATGCTTCTTGTTTCTGCACTATATATCCTCTTTGCTGCTGTACACTGCAAATGTCCCCATTGTGGGACTAATAAAGGAATATCTTATCTTATCTTATCTTATCTTATCTTATCTTATTGGACACCACGGCGGGTGCAACAATGATTATTTAGCCACATAAATTAATACCTGAAACTTCTTATAGAGTCAACAGCAGAATAAAACACCCACAAAACACCAACACAGAGATGTCAAACAATATCAACACCACAAGGCTGCAGCACCAACACACATTACAGCAAAAAGAAAGCAAAGTACTACACAAAAACTACGTTGTTTAGCAAAGTACAGTACTCCTCTACTTCATTAGGTTTTTTTTGTTTTTGTTTGTTTTTTACATTTATCCTTTGATATTGCAATATATTGTTATTAATTTGTTTGTCTCTTTTATTGACACAACAAGCATTAATTACTCCTTTAATGTTTTCTTCCATTTACATGCATGTTCTTTTTTAAATATCTATATATTGTAATTTGCTTAATGAATTGTATATATGTATATATATATGTTTATGTTTTTATTTATTTATTTTATTTATTATTGAATTGACATATTGTTCACCTGACAGTCATGTTAATAAAGCAAATTGAATTGAATTGAGTAGCCATCAGCATCATAACGTTACAAGTGTTGTTGTACTGGACTCACCTGTAGGAGCGTCATCCAGGTAGTCTCCTCATCAGGTAGTCTCCAGGTTAAACTTCTCTGCTCTGCTGGAAACCTTCCTGCAGAAATCCAGTTAGTATTTAGCAGCAGCATGGTAGCCACTCCCGGCATGCACCTGTTCGAGATGAAGCAGCGTCACAACTCGACATTTTATTTTCCTTTTTTTTTTTACATAGACCTATGCCAAAGTATAATAGGCCTACTAGAGTTAAAAAAAAATAATACTACAGTAGAGTTATATTTTAAAATACTCAAAACTAGTACAAGTACGGGATTGGCACGATCAATTTGGTAGTGGCTAGAAAATATCGCGAGATTGTCAAGGTTTGGCTTTGACCTCCATAATCCACGGGCATCGAGTCTCGCGAGAGTTTCTGTTTTTTGCAGATCTCAGATCAGATTTCGCGGTTTTCGGCTCCCTTCTAGGCGCGAGCTTTCAACGGCTCCAATAGAGAAGCAAAGAGATATATCTACGGTAGGTTGCCGCTATTTTAAACTGATCACGATTTATTATACTTACAATATTTTATTCTTCAACATAAGCCACTTCGGTAGAATGACAATACAATAGAAATAATAATTTTTACTTTTGTATGGCACTTACTTTGTAGGCGGACGTTTTACTGGAAGTAGCTTTCAGTACAAAATTGCGGAAGCATATCTTTACTCTTGGTAATATATACGTTCTTTGACGGCTCATTACACTCCCAGCATTCACCTGTTCCAGATGAAGCAGCGTCACTTTGCTAACTCACCATTATATTTTATTTTTTTACATAAACCTATGCCAAAGTATAATAGGCCTACTAGAGATTTTTTAAAAAAAATACTATAGTACAAGTAAAGTTATATTTAAAAATACTCAAAATTAGTACAACTACTAGCCCGCAAACTGGGGAAAATCTCGCGAGATTGTCAAGGTTTGGCTTAACCTCGATAAATCGTCGGGCAGCGAGCCTCGCGAGAGTTTTTGCAGCTCTCAGATCAGATTTCGCGGTTTTCGGCTTTCTTCTAGGCGCGAGCTCTCAACGTCTACAAAGAGTATAGAAGCAAAGAGATATCTACGGTGTTTGTTTGTTTTTAAAACAGCCGTTGCCGTCATTTTAAACTGAACAAGCTTATTATATTTACAATATTTTATTGTTCAAGACAGGCCACTTCGATAAAATGACAATAGAATAGAAATAATTTTGTTTTTACTTTTGTATGGCACTTACAAAATATCGAAAGCGTAGGTCTCTCTGGTGATGTCAACAAAGACGTGCTCTGCTCAGGTAGACATTAATCCTCTATATCTTTATATCTTTACATAAACAATAGTTGTTTGATGCTATATTAATGCTCTGGTTATCAAATTTAGCACGTTAAATAGCCTAAATAAATATAATAATAATAATATTCATGATAGTAAATATATTGTAATACTTTACAATGATAACCTGACTTTTTGTAATAATGTGCCTTCATTGTGAAAACATATTTACAGTATTTTGTATTTTTACATATTTTTTATACAGGTGAATAAATTGAAAAATATATAGTTTTTGTGTTATAATTATCATATATTATTATTATTATTATTATTATTATATTTATAATTAATTTGAGGGTCAAGGTTTTTTATTTTGACTGAGTTGTTTATTTCTTTTTGAGTTTGTATGAATATTTAAATGACTATATTTTGAGAGGATATTTATGGTTTCATGGTGGAGATTTATTATCACTTTTCTTTCATTGTCTACTAATTTGAAATAGTATAAAAACAAAGTAAATTTAGTCCTTATATAAATAAAAAAAATAAATTAATAAAAATATCACAGAGATATTAAATAACTCAGTCACTTATTAAATAACTCACTCACATTTTTTAACATGCTTAAAGTTTTGTGAGGTGTGAATTGAGGTTTAGTAAAAACACAACGGTAGACTTTGCAGATAAGGATTTTACATTAAAAATATATGCTCAAGTTTCAAAGGTGGAAGAAGTTCTCAGATCTTTTACTTGAGTAAAAGTAGTAATACCATGATGTAAAAGTATTCAATTATAAGTAAAAGTCCTGAAATCAAAATCCTATAGTAAAATTACAGAAGTATTATCAGGCAATCAAAAGTAAAAGTACTCGTGAAAACACGGATGTACGGAAATACAGATGAAAACACATCAGATGATGAGATGTTAAGTCTTAATAATGTTTTTATTTTAGCAATCTGATTTCACAGCGACATAAACACAAATCAAATAAAACAGCTTCTTAGATTCAAATTTAAATATATCCAAACTATACATCAATTACAAGCAGAGATACACACTCACACACACATAAACCACAGTATTGCACACAACCACCCTGTTGGATTCAGGCTTCACAGCAGGAAGAACTGGTCCTTATTATTTACGTTAGCATTGATCCTACTAGGATAAGATGAATAAAATCAATACAATCTAATTTTGATTTACACAGTAGAGATGAGAGCATCAGTAATACTGGGGGTAGCTCGGGTAGGATCCCATGAGTGGTGTTGAGGCGGAGGGCAGCATGACTGCTGGGAGGCCGTTGTACTGGTAGAACGAGTCCAGGGGCAGAGAGGAGCCGTACTGCAGGCTGTGTGGATGGACGTAGGAGGCCGCCGCCGGGCCCTCTGATGCTGCTGCTGAGTGGTACCTGGTGTAGGGACTCGGTCTGTAGGCCTGAAGCTCAGGGTAATGCATGAACTGAGAGGCAACGTTGGCCTGGCAGGCGTGAGCCAGGGCGTCCTGCACCGTCCTCTTCAGCTTCATCCGCCGGTTCTGGAACCAGTTTCTGATCTGAGAAGAAGAAGAAGAAAAAAATCTCATATTAATACAGAATATTGTTCTTTATTAGTGAACATCAAGGCTGAAGACAGGATGTTACTGTGAAATAAAGAAATGTAATTAATAATTTAATTTAAAAAATTCTGAAAAATACAGCTAAACCAACAGGTGGAAAAATAAAAACAAAAAAAGAAATCAACTAAAATATGAAATCTTGAGTCCATGTCCTCGTAATAATAACATAAATAAATCAAACAAATAACTAAAATATGAAATAATTAAATGAAAATAATAAATAACAAAATTATACTATTTATAACATAAAATACAAGTATGTAATAATAATAATAAAATAAAATAATAAAAATAAAGAAATACAACAAAAAATTAAATATATAAATAAAATAAAACAAATAAATCAACAAAAATATGAAATGAGGTCTCCCAAATAGTCAAAAATAAATCAAACAAATAAATCTTAAAAAAAACTTAAAAAATAAAAACAAAAAAATAAAACAAATAAATATATGAATATATAAATAAAATTAAAATTAAAATACCAATAAATAAATAAAAATAGACCTACAAAAAAGCCCAAGTCTCCCAAACAATCAAAAATAATTTAAAAAAATATATAAAAAATAGATATTCTTAAAAACATAAAAAAATAAACATGAAAAATAAAATACAAAAAATAAAATAAATTTGTGAATGTATAAACAAGATAAAAATAAAAAAATAACAAATAAATAAATAAAAATAGTCCCCCAAACAGCCCAAAACAAAAAAGTATTTTTATTTTAGTTTGTTTATTTGATATATCCTTACATTTTATTTATTGACACTGCCGGGAATTGTATTTATGTATTGAGTCTAAAAATGCTGGAATCAGCTTTGCTAAACAAAGTAAAATAAAACAGAGGACATGATGTAAGTGAACACATATTGATGATGACGTATTGATGATTGTTACCTGTTTGTCAGACAGGTTGAGCTTCTTGCAGAGCTCGGCCTTGTCTTGTGTTCCCAGGTAGGCGTTCCTCTTGAAGGCCCTCTCCAGGCTGCTGATCTGCTCCGCCGTGAAGGCCGTACGAGGCCTCCTCCCAGACAGAGGCGACGCCGGCGAGGTGGAGGTGCAGTCGGCAGTCGCCGTGGGGGAGACAGAGCGACCGCCTTCACTCTCGTAGCCGGAGGTCTCCTCCTCCGTACCGCTGCTGAAACCTGCTTCAGTCACTGCAGAGAGGAACAAAGAGGACATCATGTTAGACTGATGGAAGTATTCCTTTAAGTACTTATACCACACAGTAAAAATACTCCCTCAGTACAAGTATGTCATATAATCAGTATAATGCTGGTAAAAGTATTAAAATACTGACTTTTACTATTATATATTCAATCATTAGATTATTATTCCTCATGCATTAATGTAAAAGCAGGATTTTAATGTTGGTTGATCTGGAGCTCATTTTGAACTCTGCTGATTATTTTCTCTATTAATCAATCGATTGTTTGATTGGAAAAAATTGTGAAAATAACGAGAAATGGCGCTCAAAGTGACACCTTCACTTTGAGTTTGTTTTGTTATTAAAAATACATTAAAGAAAATGTTAAATAATGAGTAGTTAAATTTAACAAAAAAATCATATTTTATACGTTTTGGGTGCAAAAATCTTAATTTGTGATGTAACTAAAGGACAACATAAATATATCAAACAATTAACTAAAATAAGAAAAAATCAATAAATGAAATACAAGAGACTTGTACTATATATATATATATATATATAAATAAACATAAAATAAAAAATTTAAATAAATACATCAAACTCAAAGTAAATATATAAATTAATCAAATAAATAAGTCAACACAAATATGAAATGCAGTGTCCAAGTCTCCCAAATAATGAAAAATAAATTAATCAAATAAATACAAAAAAATATATATATTTTTTAAAAATAAAAAAATAAACATTAAAAATTAAATTAAATACAAAAAATTAAATAGAGTGACTATATAGATACAATTAAAATAAAAACACAAATAAATAAACAAAAATAGTCCCCCAAAAACAGCCCAAAACAAAAGTCTCTAAAATGTTTTAATTACATAATTTTATTTTATTTGGTTTAATTTGATGTATATCCTTAAAATTGTATTTACTGACGCTCAGGTAAAGGACAAGTACTTAAGGATAGTTTGGAGTGAACGTACCTTGGTTACTGTGAGAGGTTTGGTGCTGCAGACTGAAAGCATCCAGGTCCTTGCTCCTGCTTTCTTGCTGCTCCGGTGAATTTTCTGCCTTCTGTCTGCAGTAAAAACCCGGCAGACTCTCTGAATGGGTCCCACAGGCAACAGGTCCAGGTCCTGGTCCAGGTCCAGAGGCCGAGGCGGTCTCTGTACCTGCAGGCTGGCTGCTCTGGGCCATCCACTCGATAGAAAAATCTCCTCTCATGGCTGCAGAGTATCTCAAAGAAAGAGTAAATCCTTGTGTGTTATAAAAGTTCCAGAGTGCAGGAGGTGGTCTGTGCTGGTCCTGGTCCTGGGAGAGTTTAACTGACCCCCCTCAGCTCAGCTGGTCTGTATTTATAGGGGGGCATCAAACTCCCTCAGACTCTGAGATCAAAGCAGACATCCTCCCTTCCCTCCACCCTCCTCCTTTAGTTTTCACAACTGGAGTAATTAAGACGTCTCATTCAGTCTCAATGAGGCTGTTACAGCCAGGCTCCAGTGAGTCTGGAAGGACCCCCCTCCACCTCCAGACCTCCACCCCCATCCCTCCTTCCTGCCTCCAAAATAAAAAGATAATAGACACACCTCAGCCCAAACTGTCTGCATCTCCACCACCTCCACCTCGTCGTCCTCACTTTTAATACATCAAATCCTGTTTCAGTCTCATTCACAGTTAAACTTTAGTCTATTCCATCATTTTCTGCATATAGAACTCAAATACACATTAAAAATAGTGAGAAGTTAGAAAAAAAAATGTAAAAAAGTCAGAAAAATGTTTTTAAACAAATGTTTAAAAAAAAGTCAAAAAATGTGAGAAAAAGAAAATATTAAAAAAAAAAGTTAGAAAAAATGTGAAAAAAGTAAGAAAAAAGTCCAAAAATGTAAATAAAAAAAAGTTAAAAAATATATATATAAAAAAGTCAGAATTTTTTTTTTTAAACAAATTAAAAAAAAGTCAAAAAAATGTTAGAAAAAGAAAAAAATATATATATATATTTATTTATATATATATTTATATATATATTTATATATATATTT
>CAKAOI010004735.1:0-25818 GCA_916701655.1 Sebastiscus albofasciatus | reverse complement strand
CTGTGTGGAGATCGCTGCATCTGTTTTGCAGCCTGTATGCCTGCCGGTCGATGCAATGTCTCATTAACTTTTTAAATGTGTTGCTATCAGAGCTCGATAGGCAAAGGGTTTTTTGGCTTCGGTACAGCAAACACAAACATCAAAGATGTGAACAGAAATAGGAGCTAAATGCAACATTTTTTTCAGAAACGTACAGTAGCTGTTGGTGCCGATGTTTTAGTGCCTGGCTGAGAGAAAAGTCTGTCTTGAAAGTAATAAAACGTGACTTAAAAACTTAATAAACAGGTGAAGAAAAACTTCAATAATGTCCTTCTCAAGTAGTAGTAGTGTTACTTGACTTGAATATTACTTAGGTAAAAGGTACATCAGTGTATATTGAACGCAAAGTACAAAATTCCATTTGAATTTGTGTAACAGTTAGTTGCATTTAATCATCATCATGACTTTTACTACAGTAATTGAGTATGAACCAATCCCTCTTGAATCTATTGATTCTGTGGAATCATCTTTTTGTTAAAATAAACCTTTTGGACACAGCTCAAAAGTTTTCACTGTTCATGTATCATGTTTGCCTATCTGTAGTTTTATCTATATGTCCAGTGAGACTTTTTATACCACATAGGGCACACAAAGTATCCCACAATGCAATACTAAAAGTAGTGTACCATTGTTGGTCACTAACAAAGAGCTAACCACCATCTTACATTATGAAGACACAAAAAAGACAGCTGGATGAGGATAAAGACCTGAGTGATGTTCGAAATATTTTGGCATCTGGCAAATTAGAAAATCCTAAATAGTGAGTGGTGAATAGTCAATAAGAGAACGATTTTGTACACAGCAATGGCCTTACGAAGGGTTTAAAGCTGATGAAAAAAAATAAACACTTTGCAGTAATAGCAAAATTCAAGGTATTCTTGCCCTTTCACAAATGACATTGGTCCTTAAATGAAAATCTGCTTAAATAAAAGGCTGAATGAAAATTCTGTTTTATTTATATTTGTTTTGGACTCTCCATTGACTTTAAAAAAATGCAACACCCTCCCCCCCATATTTATCAAAATAATATACAAGTATATAACTGATAAAATGCTGAACTTGCATCACAATATTATTTATGATACATTCACTTTGCTGTAGTTCTGCTTTCTGTTAAGATGTAGAACAGTGTTTCCCAAACTTTTTCTCTGGGGACCCACTTTTTTAAAAATGACAAACCATCACGACCCAATTCACAATAGTCTATTAATCAACTTTGTGCGTTAATGTATGTTCCTGACCATTTTTACCGCCATTTCCAAATCACCTTCTATTATCTCGAATACGTAAACCAGCCATGTCGAAGAGATACGTTTGATGAATTAAATAAATATATTACAGCATAGTTAACAGGCTCTCGTTTTTTTCCTCTCATCAGTAGAACAAACAGATTGTACGCTAGCCTTTCATATTAGATTCAATGTTATAAATAGGCTACAATTATCAGAACAATATGAACATTCAGGCTCCCTCACGTGGCTCAGAGTTGTACTGCAGATATAAATCTTAAATAAAAGACTACGGAAGAAATTCTGCAAATTTATTTGGCGACCCTAAAATCTCCGGTCTTTGGGAAAGACCGATGTAGAAGAAAGTGATTGGTTATGGTCCAGCTGACGCACTTCTTACTAGATAACACTCAATCTTTCTTTATGTAATAAATCTTGTATGGAAAACAAAAATAAAATGGAACTTTGGGATAAGAAAAAGGGGCAAACTAACATCCCGTAGCAATTCATTTTTGTACGGTCCCTAACTGAAAGTGGAACTGCTAATTTTAAAAGAATGCAAAGTGCAAGGAGATGACAAAGCTAATCTGTTACAATATATTTAAGAAATATCAGTATACTTTCTTATTTGTTAATTTTTATCTTTGCGCAGACATTTCCTCTTTACAGTTCTCACCAATAGCTAGTCAGCTGCCGTCAGTGAACCTTTCAGCTCATACCCGGTTTATACCAGTTGTCATGTATTTCTTTTTTACACAAATAATAACTATTAATACTAGAAGAGTCGTTCACCTTCACATCCAAGGAGGCACTGAGTGATTTGTCAATTTCCTGTGTCAAACATCCTGACACCTTCCGTCAGTCATAAGGTGAGTTTGGGATACTGAAAGCATTGACAAGAATCAGTGCAGGCTGCCACTGTTAGCCACCATCCATCCATCCATCCATCCATCCATCCACCCATCCATCCATCCGAGGCTCTGCCCCTCCCAGCACGACTCCCAGAGAGGGTATCGCTTCGCCTCATGCTACGAAAATAACAGAATTGGAAAAAGGTGTGATGTTCCCTCTTTGTCTTATTCTCCCACAGTGGAAACGGTTGTGAGAGGCAAGACAGCAGGGCTCTGTCTCTCTCGAATGTGCTGTGTCTGCATCCACTTCTGCTGCTGTTTCTCTTTGTTGACTTTCCCGTCCCCCTACATTTTCAACTGGGCTCTACAGCAGCATGCCTCATTACGGAGACGTCTGTCACATAAACAGCATCAGCGAGGACCACGCGGGTCAGTGCAAACTCACACGCGAGTCAGACAAGGTGACAGGAAACCTAACCTCTTATGACGTCACTCTTCTCGTATTTGGTGTGTAGGCAAACAAACACGACGCCACAGCAGACCCATTTCGCCTCACTCTATGGCGGTAATGTATCCCTCCGCTGTATTGAAGCTGAGCTCCGATTGCAGACATGGTAAATGTAAACAGAGAAATATTGAACCGCACACTCGCAAAAGAGACAGAGAGAGAGAGAGAAATCTGAGCTGGACTTGTTGGTTAAAAATGATTTCTCTGCCCACTTCTTTATTGAAGGGTTGTCGTTGGAGGGGAGACACAGAGAGGTGGAAGGAAAGAAGTAGCGAGGCAGGCTGTTGCTGAGACATGGTGGCAGGGGAGAGTAATGAGAAGTAAGATAAGACAGACAGAAACAGAACATGAAGGAACAAAGGAAGGACAAACTGAAAGGCCCGAGTGACTAAGGTCAGGTCCCTCTGTGTGGCGATCTGCAAAGCACGGAGGGAAGAGACATCTATTCTTTATTACCCTCCAGCATCTCTCCCCTCCTGAAGGATTTTTCACCTCATTCTGGCTGTCACGACAGAAAATTGGACCTGCAGATGTGTCCTCTACCCCTTCGCTATTCTTCCCCTACTTTCCTATCTATTCTTCGTCAAATTTACACAAACAAGAAGCACGTATTTACACTGAGGCTAACTCAATATGCCTTTAATTTCACAAGAAATGACAGTGGTGTGAAACTGAAAATTCAATTAAATTCAAAAACTCAGTGCACAGCTCTGAGTTAGACGGTAAACAGACCTGTTGCACTGACAATTGAGAGCAAATAGCTTTCCGAAAAATTCTGTCAGCAGGTACAACTAATGAGCAGACACAGTTATCACTTGAACCTTTTTTTCCATCTACAGTGCCACAGGACATTATTGGGCTAGGAATGCCTTCCAGACAAAAGTGCATTTCAGTCTTCAGAGAGTGTGTAGCAGGATGTGGCTCTGACATTACAAATAGCACATTTGGTCTACTTTTTATGCCTAATTTATTTGGATGCTCTTTGAAAACTCAAATACCTTTATGTGCATCTTAAGTGAAAATTGTTTGAGCTCATCTGTGTAATGTGTGACAGATTTCTTGGCCTGTTTATGATGTATTTATTGTCATAACAATTTTTTCCTGCTGTTTTCTTGGCCGGGTCTCTTTGGGAATAATAATCTTTTAACTGAAAGAAGAAAGGAAAATAAAATAAAAAGAAATCAAATGAAAAGAAAATTACAGATTATAGTGTGTTGTGAAAATACTGCTTCAGTACTTGCTGTAGCTCTTAGGGAGTGTACAAAAATGATTTTTTGGGGAAAAAGAAAGGTGGAGTGTATATGTTTTTACTCTGGCTATTACAGATTTATATATTTTTTTCATCCATCCTTGTGAAATGGGCAAGTCATAGTCAAGTCAGCACACCGACACACTGACAGCTGTTGTTGCCTGTTGGGCTGCAGTTTGCCATATTATGATTTGAGCATATTTTTTATGCTGAATGCAGTACCTGAGAGGGTTTCTGGACAATATTTGTCATTCTTTTGTGTTGTTAATTGATTTTCAACAATAAATATATACATACATTTGCATAAAGCAAGCGTATTTGTCCTCTCCCATGTTGACAAGAGTATTACATACCTGACAAATGTCCTTTTAAGGTACATTTTGAACAGGTAAAAAAAAACGTGATTCATTTGCGATTAATCGTGATTAACTATGGAGAATCCTGTGATTAATCACGATTAAATATTTTAATTGATTGAGAAGACTAGTAATGAATGATTGAATTGTATCTCTAGTAGGACGCGCATTAGCAGTAGATTAGCAATACACTTTCTTCTCAATCTTAACAGAAAGTGGAACTACAGTGAAGTAAATCTATAAGTTCAGCATCATAACAGTACCAGTATGAAGTTATATTATTTTTTAAATATTAGGGGGAGGGTATTGCAGGTTTTTTAAGTCAAGGGAAGGGTCCAAAGAAAAAAATGAGCAAAGAATGAGGAGGCTTTTTCAAAATGTAAAGAAATAAGGTTTAGTCCCTCTCCCCACCCAAATAATTTCCATACAGTCCCTTAAATACACAATGCCTGAGGTTGTTCTCTTGACTCTCTCTTGACCCCATCTCAGACTAATGAAGTCCATCATAATAATAAAAAGATTTCCACATAAACTCATGCTCTTGTATCTTTTGTCTCCGATATGACCTATCATAAGACAATCAGAGTCACTCAGCTCTAAAAACAAAACACAAATTACCTCGCTTCCTCTCTCTTTCCCCTCCGGCTCCTATTGATTTTTCCAAATTTCTTCTGCTGCTAAATATACTGTAAGAGATGCTGTTGGACGTGAGCACTGAAGGGAAGACAGTCAATTGATAGGTGCCAAACTGTGGAGAGTGTTGTTCACATCTCTGCTGATGGGTTCATGGGTTTTATGACAAACTGACGTGAAGGGCTTTATTGACTCATATCTCAGCATTTATGTACTGGTTGCACATGACAAACTTAACGCCTCTGGGGAATGAAATGCTGATCTGACATTTGCGCTTTATCAGATCATCTCAGGTAGACAGATTGTGACAGCAGAGAAGGATTTATGACAGATTTCAGGCCTGTGGCGTTCTTATCTTGTAGTACATCAAAATTCCTTTTCCACAGCGATGAAGGTCGAAACTACGCAACAGTTAAGCTGCTACGGCTGCGTCTTGCTGTATCGATCCTCGCATTTTACATTCTCTAATCCACAGAACGTGCTAATTGGTAGAACATGACTATCGATCGCTTCTTCAATAAGGCTTGACCGACCATGCTTAAAAGAGAGAGGGACTCACAAATACACAAAATCACAGGCACACATGACAAATGCTTTGTGAGAACAGAGCTCAAGAAAATTGTTCTGAGATTGTAATCGCTCTACGGCCATCACGCGTAGTGATCTCACTCGACGCTATATGGCATCATGTGAGGGGGCTTGAATGAACATACGGATTTGAAATCAATAACAAGATAGATGTCTGGCCAGACATGTCATCTTTACTTTCCATGTCACACGATGAGTTGAGCCACACAGGCAATCGATACAGATATAATACAACATGATAGAAGAGACGGTTGGACTGGAAAACTAAAGGAGGTGGTGTTTTTAAATCCTGGGTCAGCTAGACTGGGACATCTAGTGGGCACAAAGGGCAAATATCAGACACTGTATAATGATGTAAACTGTTTGAAATAGGGGAAACAGTGCCACATTCATTCAGCATTCAATCATTGCAGTTATTTTCTTTTTTATATCCCCACGACTTCCCTACACACATGCTCACACAGTCTCATACATATTTATTAGCATTCTGCTAATGCACTAATGCTTTGGTTTGTCTCCTATAACTTCTTTTCCACTTAAATATATGCTCCTGTATTCTTATCACTCGCTTGTCTTCTCTGATAAATCTGCTATATCAATGTTATGTTATTGTCTTGCACTAGAAGTGGCATGAAAAACATATGAAGGTCTACTCACAAGTCCAATTAATGCATTAAATTACTTAAATCCATGCTTTTTTCAGCGTGTGCCACTCACCTTTCCTCATAAACAGCCAGAAAGACATTAGGAATATTGACATGAGGATGAGTGCGTAAACGCCTCCAATGACCTCATCAGAGCCGCTCAGGATGACCGCAGAGTTCAAAATCCGCATATTCAACACAGGTGATGGATCACGATCACCGCTCAGCATGTGTGTGTGTGTGTTATGAGAATGATACATTCAGATATAATCAGTGGCTCAGCTGGGTTTCCCTCCTTCTGTGGGTGTGATCACACACATAATAGTTTGTACCTGTACTTAAGTACTCAAGGAGAAATACTGTACTTTGTACTCAACTACATTTATTTAATACCTTGAGTTACTTTGCAGATTCAGATTAATAATTTCAATTATAATCAACAAATAAATGATGAAATATGAAAATGGATAAAGATAAGACTTTATTGAACCCTTGGTAAAAGTCATAAGCTACCTATATAGTGTAAAATATACTTTTACCAACCGCAACATTAATATACATTAATGCATCAATAATAATAATGCATCAATAATTATATTATTGTTATTATTATTATTATATTATTAATAATAATATACATTATCCTGCATAATGAGTTTGTTGTATACTTTGTGTTTATTTGATGCTAATACTTTTGTACTTTTCCTTAAGTAAGATTTTGAATGCAGGACTTTTAGAGTATTTTTACACTGTGATGTTGCTACTTTTACTTTTCAATAAAAGATCTGAGTACTTCTTCCACCACCACCGCCACCACCACCCATACACACGAAACAAACACATGTCGTCATGCACCACCTGTTTTGATAAGGCGTGTGTTGTTTTCCCCTCATGATTCAGCTGCTAAAGGTTTACAAAAAAAAGCCGTCTACTATAAATTAACCATTCAAGCGGTCTGAATGAGGCCCTCATGTCATTTGTTTATACGTAGTTTGTACTATGACAGTATGTCTTATAAACTAGTGTTGTTGTATCAGTTGCTGTTATGCCCTACGACAAGACACAATAGATGTAGAGCAGCGACACGGGTGGGCCAGCACGGCATACAAACAACGTGTGCAGCTACAGTAAATGGCAACACAGCTGTTTAAAGATATAGGGATAACAATGTAGGAAATTTCCAATTTTTGACTCTACAAGCACACATGAAAGTACAAAAACAGTCTAGGATGCAAGGTTGGAAATAAACAATGTATTATTTATAGCACGAATTGAATGCAGGGTGAGTGAACTTTGAATTTCATAGTGCCAGCGAGCAGGTGCTGGATGCCTAGAAACCTACTGGGAGAAAAGAAAGAGAATGGGGAAGAAGGTGGAGAGAGAAGAAAGACAGACCAGCAGACTGAGAGAGAGGAAAGAGAATAACAAAATGATACAGGAGTTAGTCTGGATTGCAGACATAATATAGAAAGTGAGGGTGCATTAGGAAAGGAGGAATCACTAAATGGAAATGTATTGAGAAAGTCACCTTTGTCATGAATAGACATGAGCATCACTGGACGTTCAGTACAACTAGTGCAACTTCAATCAAGCTCCACTAGAGGTCAGTGTAGATTAAAGTATTTACATACTTTTCAAAGTGTTTCAAAGACTTGAATGTGCAGAGAATGTTCTGGCAGATGGTCCTACATTTGACTTTCAAACGTTCTTGACATATCCACTAAACTGATAAAAGCATACAGCAGCTTTGAACTGGTGCCAAGTCTGTAACACACCATCTCATCAGCAGTAAGTCCTCAGCCTAACCTTTAAGAGAACAGCACATATAGTCTGGCACAGAGCCGGGTACTCTGGTGGTTTGCAAGAATAACTGAGGAGTCACAGGTCCAATTTAAATCACCTGTAAAAACACCTTGAGCTGCACACTGACCTGACGTGGCTGACCTGCTCCAGCAGTGCAGCAAAAATGCCAGACTTTAAAATGAATATACAGTACATAGAAAATAAAACACCCCTAATTACAGCGTGTGCAACTTTCTCCGTCACCTCCTCTGTCGAAGAAACCGACTGCCAGCTGAACTCATCATTCATCATTCTGACTGACTCAGTCGAGTTGAGGACAAATACTGTTGCTAGGCCCGCAGCCCATCCATTTGAATCAAAATGAATGTCTCAGTGGACAACAGGACAATGACAACAAGCACGCGCAAGCTGCCGCGACGCTGAATCAGCAGCTAATCAAAAGCCACGAAATGATCCAACCTATACTAAAGGACAAATCTGCCTGAGCTGCACACACACACAAAACCCTGCAAAGTCACTGAGGGTGGAAAGCACGCTACTGAGCATACAAAAAGCACATACAAACAAGATGAATATCAGGAATCTATACAGCACCTACACATGGGAACAATTTGTTTGCGAGTCAATATGTGCAACCAATTGTTTAGGGAATGAGATATCATGTAGATAACTGTGGAGGCAGAGAGAGACTGGAGATGCTATCACAATGGCTAATTAGTGTTTAATAGAGGGAGAGGAGAGGAGAGGAGAGGAGAGGAAAGTAGAGGAGAGGAGAGGAGAGGAGAGGAGAGGAGAGGAGAGGAGAGGAGACAGGAAAGGAGTGAAAGCTGTGATTGTCTCTGACAGTCAGACCCAGTCAAACGCTCTATTGTGTTCAACCTGACAACTGTCACCAGAGAGAACGAGACACGTCGACACATATATAGCATCAATTCCCCACACACACACCTAACCCAGCTATTCCCACTCAGCTCCATGTATTGGTAAAAACGACACAGACAGGCATACCTATTTCATCGATGATATTGATCCAGCATACATACAGCATAACACGGGCGGTAACACACACACAGAGCAGCGGGTGCTTCACTGCGCACACAAAGCTAAGTTTCTGCGCTGCTGTCTCTCAGATATTACCAGACCTTGTGGACATGTCAAACCTCATTATCATGGCCGTGCAGGCTATGGTGCCCATTAGTATTCTGCAGAGCAGAAACACAAACACACACATACAAATGCGTGCATGTACGCAGTGTTGTGTTATTTCATAACATGGAGTTGCATATGCCTCCCAGCGGATAATAGTTTATAATCCTTTTCCTGCTGCTCTCCCATCTTTGAAGTAAATAAACAACATTTGTCTGAGAAGATTTCTATTTCTAGGCTGGAGTAATCAATCCTCACCAGCAGGAATACGATCGGTCATAATCAGTGATTGTTTGCTAGTTTTCTCATTATGTATACTCACTATTGACCTCTTTGTTTGTCCACTCATGTGACCCATCAGCTGCCGATTATAGCCAATATTAATTGATAAAGTTTATGCTTGGGTTGGTTCATCCAAATGACATTAAACATATTTTCCTGTCATGCAGAATTGTTTCTGCTTCCATCCCAATACACTGCAGGTCATTTGTTTGTGGTGCTCAAAGCATTGAAAAATTACATTTGCAAAATTTTCAACAGCGGCATTCCTTTCAATAAACAATGTCTGCATTATTCTGGAAAATCCATAGACCTAGCTGTAAACGGTTTTTGGAGCTGCTTTCTGCTAAAAATATACTGTAGCTCCAGTAAAATATGTTGACAGCTCTGTGGATCATCCAGACTAACGAGGACGCTGATACTGAGAGATGGCGTTGAATTTTTAAAGCATTTTTCAACGCTGCGGGCACAACAAAGAAAATTACATTTGCATTCATTCTATGTGTGTGTGTGAAGATATCTTAAAACCTGGGCAAATAAAAACCAAAGCGAGTCCAACATGTCTCCCTCGTTCACTCATTCACTACCCCCTAAATATAGTAACAGTTTATTTACAGCTGAGAATTGAATTGAGATTTCAGAAACTTATGAATCACCATAGTTTTGCGTCATCACTGACAGGCGTAAAGTCGCCTGTCACAGTAATATTAACTTTCGCATTTAGAAAATGCAGAGATTTGCATTGTGGGATTGTTAGCAGAAAGTAGTGTACATGCCATGGACGCTACTATTTTCGTCTATTGTGGTATATTTGAGGGCTCCCCGGTGGATACATTTACACACTCAGAAGTTGGACACTCAAATAAAACCGTTTATCCGCAGTGTAGGTTACCAGCAGATGAAATTATCAACGGCAAAAATGTCCATTTGGAAATATGCCAAATTAAAAAAAAAAATTAATTAATATCATATTAAATAGCCTAATATTTTGTGACCTATAAGATATGATGCCAAGACCATTTATAAACTTCTATTATACAAAAGTTTATGGCTCTGTTGTGAGTCTAATCCAATAGGCCTACACGGTCCACTGACTGTCCGTTCTGTGTGTGCCCTGAAAAAAAAGCCTGTGTTCATAAACAGCCCAGGCTCTGTAGGGATTAGGGAAACAAACAAAGTGGCTCAGACCGAACACTAGTTCTTCTATATGACTGGAATTCTTAACTATTAACAGCCATATTGGCCGTCAAAAAAAAAGCCTTATAGGGAGTGCTTTCAGACACAGATTATGTCATATTTGGCTTAATTTACGTTTGGGGTGACTGTTTTAACTATTTCTACATGTACTCTTGTGGACTATGTCTATGTTTGAATTGAAACAATCACTCTGTTGTACTTCCAATGGGAACTTGATGTTCATTTTTTCACTAGTGACACTTTGTTTCTCCCTGGCACAAGGGACAATGTAACTAATTTGACAGTTATTAGTTTTTACAATACCTTTGCTCTAACTCTAATCAGTGTTTTTGTTTTATCCAATAATCTGTTTTCACAATTTTACCACTGCTTTTAGTATAAACAGCAAAGGCCAACTCCTGTCTTCAGCTTTTATTAGAGGTTTGTTTAGGTGTAACCCTACACACATATTGAGTACTGCACCACAAGAGGTAAGTGAAAAAATATGATTTTTTTTTCATAACTTGACTGACGCTTTGTCTATTCAGCCATCTTGCTTATCAGTTGAGGCCCTTAGACATGCACACTTAGCTATGCTTGCATGTGTGTTTATGTGAGGGGTGTTCACATATGGCTGAAAAACAGTAGCCACACCTACAGTATGTATTGTACTGTATTAACACAGAGTTAACACAGAATGAGTGAACCTATAGGTAAAACCCTCATAACACGACTAAGCTAGATTCCTGGTAAACTGCCACAGAGAGACACAACACAGACAGACAGACAACACAGACAGACAGACACACGCCTGGTAAAGTGTCTTTTGTCATGTGGTCCTTTTCCACAAAGGCAGGCAGCATTACAGGTCATGAGGTGTTACACAGTGTGGAGTGGGCCTCCACAGCTATAAATAGCCCTGAGAGGAATCAGATTTGGAGAACCGGAGGTGGGAACTGATGAGATCACACATACCCATATGTGTGTGTGTGCATGTGTGTGTGCGTGTTTGTGTGAGTGCAGGCACACATGCACAAAAGGCTTGGATGTGAGGAAATGGAGTCAGACTGACATCATGCAGACTGTGAGATGGACAAGCAGAGGGAGCAGCGGGAAGGCAGCGGAACAGAGAGCTGAAACAGACTGAACACACCGCTTCGACTGAGAGGAGACTGTGAGGTGACATCGAGAGATGACTACCTGCTGAAAATACTGGGGAGGAGCGAACTGCGGCGATGATGATGAGGAGGATGACGACAAGATGGTGGAATTGGTGCAATTTCCTAGTTGTGACGTGAACGATGACGACAAGGGAACAAAAATAAACCCGAGATGTAACGACACACTTCTACATGTAGTGTAGTACATGACACTGCAGGCACGTGAAGTGTTGATCTAATATTCATGTGTGCTCTGAATATGCAGCCTTTCGAGGACATCACAGTATTAATAACACATGAAACTGGAACACCTGTCAGATCACAAATATGTGTGTATTCTGGTTTTCATATGAATATGATATGAATATGTTTGATTCGCACCAAGGACATGAAGACTTGTGGAAGACACTCAGAATGGAGACGATGCAGCGCATTTATATTTCATCACACAAAAATGTACTACACTGCCCTGAAGTGATTCCTACATGAACCGAGCACAGTGGGAGTACAACGTCGACATTTATAGATTCTTTTTTTTACACAAAACAGAAACATGAATGATCAGAATTTTGTTTAAAAAATAAAATAATTTCAAAGAATTTTTTGGAATACAATTTTTCTTTCTTTAGCTGAGTGAAAGGTGCTGCGCTGCTTTCCTTTGGATACAAAACAACACATCAAATAAGGTTTAAATGTCTGGTTCCTGTGTGTGTGCTTTTTTTTATAGAAAAAACGTGATACAAAGTCTTTAAATGACATCACCCCACAACTGTGACAGCCACCCAGAGGCATGGTTATACTGACACACACACACACACACACACACACACACACACCATCATGTTTCTGGAGCACACAGCTGACTGACAGACATCAAGTTGATGCATCGCGAAAAGATGACAGGCGAGTGCCACTCGAGAAATTGACTAGCAAGTGACACATTTACAGTAACAGAGAGAAACGAGACGTTGAGCCTTGTTGTCAATCAAGAACGGCGGTGATGAAGTCTCTCAGTGGGGCGAGGCATATTTATTTATTCATCTGTTTAGTTATTTAATTCATGCGTTTCTTATTTGTAATTTTATTTTGTACCTTTATTTATCTGAGAAAAGCCAAGACCCTTTGCTCATGAGGACTGCCCTTTGACTTATTTCATCTCAATGATCTGAATTTCGATCACTTTGTGACAATCTGACATGCCATGAGAGTGATTATTACCAGCTGACACTGAAGTCTGAGTACAGAGACCAAATTAGCAGCCAGAGTAAAGAAATACAGGGGCAGCACTGATAAATATATATGTAAAGATTAATATACTGGTGTATAAGTTTGAAAGGTTTCTGTAGAAAAAACTGTCCCAACTTCAGTATTATCTATTTTTAGCTTTGTCGCCTCCTTCAGTTTCATCCGTCTCCCTGGTTTGGGTTTCCTCCAGCTTAAAGGTGCTAAATATGAGATTGGGAGCATTTCTATTGCCTCTGCATGGCTCTCAACATGGCGATAGCTGAGCCGGGAGCTTGCAGCTAACAGTGCAAACAATAGTGAATGTGCTGACACGGACACTGGCCCGGCGATGTCAACAAAGCACGGAGAAGCTTTGATTACAACATACAGAGGGAGAGCAACTTCATTCTCTGCTCAGGTAGACATTACTCCTCTATATTTTTACATAGAAAATAGTTGTTTGCTGCAATATTAATGCTCTGAATATTGAATTTAGCACCTTTAACCTCACTTTCTTTTCTCTCTTTACGTATTACTTCACCACACTCTTATCGCCACGCTCCTTTTCCTCCTGCTTCACCTCCATCTACCTCCACCCCTTCATTTCCTCTCTCTCACCCTCGTCTCACTCTCTCTTGCTCCCTCTCTGTCATGTTGACTAGAGGTCAGCAGCACAGCCTGTCAAGGTCATCCCTGTCCGAGGTCTGGCGTCCTCATGCCTGGATGGCTGAGTGGAACAGACAGCTCTGTCCCAGTTGGGGACCATCAGACTTTTAGTGCCTCTGACCACCAGCCTCCCTGGAGGATAGGCCTGATGTGCAGCCTTTCTTTGTTCCCACCCACTGCTGTCCGTTACAAAGAGTGTGACACACAGAGAAAGACAGAAGGAAGAAAATAAAGGAATAAATCTAATTCAGTGTTCCTTTAAATGAGTCCAAAATTCCAATAGGGTCTTGTTTTCTTTAATAGTTTGAAATACTTTTATATTAGCAAACAAATATGACATAAGGCACACTGTGCAGTGTTACTCCTTTAATTTGGTTTGTTTGAGAAAGAGGTCATTCAAATGCTGCACACACCAGACAACCACACAGAGGTTTGCCTGGAGATGTGAGTCTGTGTCGTCTTCCAGGTCGATTGAAGTGTGTTCTGTTCGTGTAGAGAAAACAACACGGGCCAACTCTGACAAAACAGCTGATTATTATTCAGATCATGGCAACCATTTTCCAATTTGCGGAGATGTCAGATGCTTTACCTGCTTTGTCTTTTTTCTAGTGGTACCTATTTGATGGATGAGGTGAGATTACAGTTGGATGTTCATATTTCTTTCTGAGCACAGAGACCCATATTAAAATACTGCAGTGCCATAGTGTGTCAGCTCTCACATAGAGTTTATAGTTTGGTTATCATCATCAGTAAAAACTTAGTCCATAACATCTACTGACTCTCTCCATTAAGCTTGCACGCCAGGGGGTTCATAAATTTAAGACTCAACATTATGAAGAGTTGTTGTTGTTGTTGTTAAAATACAAACATCCAGACTATTTGTTGAAACAGCTAAAAAAAATAGCAACTACTGTATATTCATAATCAACTGAAATTTAAATAATCTTTCAAGTTAGAATCTTTCTAGTAAATTGACTCTTGGGATTTTAAACTGTTGTTCAGACCAATCTGGGGTCTTGTGATGAATATTTTTCACTATTTATTGACATTTTATATAGACCAAACAATTACTCAATGAATTGACAACGTATTTGACAGAAATTATTCGATTAGATTGCAGTATTTTTAACTTAAAGGTGCTAAATGCGAGATCGGGAGCATTTCTATTGCTCGTAGCTAACGGTGCTAACAGTGCTAACAGTGAAAACAATGGTATCACTTCTGACAGAGCTAACAGTATTAACCTGAGGGGGAACCGGAGGGTGGGTGCTACGCTTCTGCAACGTCGCCGTCAGTCAGGACGGCGTTATCAGCTGTAACCCCCATATGAGAGCAGCCATGAGCTAGCCAGTGGGGCACGCTCACATGCACAAACATACACTAAAAGCACGCACGGCCGGCCATCTATGTCAACAAATCACAGAGAAGCTCTGATTACAACACACACAAAGGGAGCGAGACTTCATTCTCTGCTCAGGTAGACATTACTGCTCTATATATTTACATAGCAAATTGTTGTTTGATGCTTTATTAATGCTCTGGATATCATATACTGCTCCTTTAAGTAAATCACTCCAATGCTACTTTTAGCCCAACCTGGGCTTTTTACAAGTACAGACATGGTCACTTTACATTTCCGGAATACAAATATTCACTCCCTGCTTCAATGTGATCTTCAGCAGCCTCCAGTGGATTCACAGGTCAGAGTTCACCTTTTTTCAACTTTTACTTCAGGGATGTGATCAGTCGGACAATAGAAACAGACGTTATGATTCTAGCTTGTTTCTTCACTACTCTTAGTACATTATCACACTACCAGACTACTAACTGTATTGTCACTCTCATACACTGTTTGTCATAATCAATATTCATTCATTACCCGCATCAGAGCTATGTCATGTCCTTTTTGGGTTAGAGTAATATAGATAACATAGTTGAATGGAAACGTAATGTGACCATACCATTAGACAATGAGTGAACATAAATTAAATCTATACTTAACTCATACTTTCGTTACATTACATGATGCATGTGTATATGTGCTTAAAAAAAAATAATGAGACGGTTATTCAGGTACACACTTCTAGAATAATTTGTTTGTTATCACAGCACTACCTGAGGTGCTTTTCTTGTGTACGGCTGCAAATTAAAAACACACCCTTAAGAATTAACTTTGCAATGAAAGTAAAGAGGCAGGTGTACACATTGTGCTCACGTCCATACAGCAGTGGGAGTGTAACTGAGAGCTCCCTGAGGCCTATAATAGCTATAGTTAGCTTAGATTTATTCACTGCTCTGATAGCTATAGTTAGCAGTAAATTTATCCACCTGCCAGGGGAACTTGTCAACGAAGGGTGGAAAATACACTTCCATTGAGTTAGTTAGGCTTTAATGACTGAGGGGCTGGCTGGAAAGGGCTGATTAGAAAATTAATTATTTATCAAAATACTACTAAAAATTTCCCCTGAAAACTGAAAAATTGAGAACAAGTCATTAAGGTGTAAATTGAATGTTCTGAATTTCAAATCAGGGCTATAAGTCTTTATGTAGGAGTGCATGTGTGTGCTGGGGTGGCTTCTCACTGCATGTATGTAGTGTGTGGTTGAGTGCATGTGTGTGTGTGTGTGTGTGTGTGTGTGTGTGTGTGTGTGGTGGGAGCTCGAGTGTATCTGTGTCTGATGAAATCCGAAGGAGTTTCATCAATCTAAAGGGATGATCGATAACTTAACACGGCCAGTCCGTCAGTCATTAAGCACAGACAGCAACACTGCTGTTAATCTCCTCTTTCTCTGCATTTCTCACATTTCCCATGTGGACCTATGTGTCTGCAATAAAGTTGAATTGAACATCCATTTACCTTGATCCAGGGTCTTCGTTACACTAGTACTGAACTGTAGGTGGTACTGTTCCCATTCAACTGCAAGTTTTGAACTGCTTAACCCTCCCTTTATCTAACAGTCTTGAAGAACTACAGACCCACTACCTTTCCTGGCCGGGGTGGTTGTTGAAAGCAAAGTAGCTTATCGTGTCATCAGTTCAGTGATCCACATGAATGGATTGGTTTTGCAGCTACCATCAACATAGACACTGTGCTTCTCTTAAATCTAAAAAAATGTACTAATGGCTGCTGACTCTGATCAATTCAGCTCTTTAAATCTCACCTCTGCATTCAGTAAGTGCTGATCATTTCAGTGGACAGAAATATCAGGGCCAGTTTTAGTAAGTTAATACATCAGTCTTCAAAATAGGACATTTACTGGGGATTCAAGTTCATTAAAGGGTGCTAAATACGGGATTGGGAGCATTTCTATTGCCTCTCAATGGCTCCCAACATGGCGATTGTGAGCCATCGGCTTGCAGCTAACGGTACTAACAGTGCTAACTGTGCAAACAAGGGTGAAAGTGCTGACAGATCTAAGTGTTTACCTGAGGGGTTAACCGGAGGGTGGGTGCTACGCTTCTGTGATGAAGGCGTCGGTCAGGGCAGTGCTATCAGCTGTAACCGCCGTATGAGAGCAGTGTAGATCGGCGGCTATGAGCTAGCCATGAACATGCACTAAAATGCATGCGTGGCCAGCCCGGCGATGTCAACAAAGCACGGAGAAGCTCGGATTACAACACACACAGAGGTAGAGAGACTTCATTCTCTGCTCAGGTAGACATTACTCCTCTATATTCTGTATTTACATAGCCAATAGTTGTTTGCTGCTATATTAATGCTCTGAATGAGAACCTTTAAAAAGTGTCTTTGCAGTTCTCCAGGGTTCCTTATTTGGGTTGTTGAGAGATCACAGAGTACTAAGCAGTAAAGTCTTCTTTCCAACATATGATGCAGACATGGATGTTGGGGCTACCTGGATTGATTCACCATGTTGAGGGAAACCTGGAGGACAGGGAGGGTAATGGATACGTTTGCTAATTTGTCTCTCTGTGCAGCAATGTTATTCCTTCTCTCTGAGTGCAGAGAGAAGTGAAAAAGGTGAGGCTGTTCCACTTGACCAGTCTGAGGTCACAGACAAAAAGACCTGGAGGAAGTACAGCAGAACAGTTGGAGCACTATACTATTTCTGGACACATTTACATAGAGTTCAGGATATGAACTTGATTTATATATTTGAAATGCATACTTAGCACAACCTATGTGTTAATGTACTCTTGTTTCTGTAGTGTCCCTGTGCACTTGATACGCATTATAACGGATAATTTGATAAAGTAATGGACGTATCAGCCCATTAGCTACAATAACTGCATACTCAGCAAATTTTGAAGATGTGGGGTGGGGGGTGGGGTTAATATGAAGAAACTTTCCAGACAGAAACTACTTGATAAGTTGAAGGTTAAAAGGAACAGACGACGAGTGCCTTGTGGGAGAAGCTGTATTTCAGCACCATGGACAGAGACACACAGAGAGACAAAGAGAGAGATCGAACAACCTTTTGTTGACCAAGTTAGACTAATGTTGGGTTATGTCTAGTTTCTTTGTATTTGTTTTCAACACACACAAGAACAGGACATAAATAAATGCAACACCTCTCCTTGAAAAACACATAAAGCTGTTTTATGCCCACAAATTGACGTTTCCCAGTGCTTTGTAACAAGCATAAGAACTTTCAGTTCTCACAAAAAAAAAACTAAAACTGAAGCCAAACTCTTTGTCTCCTGCTCAAATGCATTGTCCGCTCTCCAACACTTAAAAGAATTTAATCAAACAAGACATCTTGGCCTCTTCTTTTTATAACTCTGCCAGAGGAAAGAGAGAAAACTCAGATACCCAAACAAAAACAGGCCTTGACTTTACAACACAATTACACGTCTTTGAGACAAGAGGGCATACTGACTTACAATAAAATAGGGGTTCAGGCCGGAGATGAAAGCAGTCACAGCTTTACTACAGCGTGTCAGATAATCTACTACAGCCCTGCAGCCACTGAAACAGTGGCAAACTTCAGGGTGACAACCCAAGCTGCTCATTACTGCTCTGTCCTCACAGGTAGCTGCTACAAAGACCTTTAAAAAGCAGTTTTTCCTCATCACAACTAGAAGCTTGTTATAAGCAAAATGTGTGGAGTAGTATTCAGGATACTGTCAGATATTCTTTTAACACATTCATTTGGGAATACATTAAAGGTAGAGTCAGTAATGCTGAGAAACTAGCAAGAGTACACAATTATCCAACCCGAAAAACCCAGAACAGCGTTGCCAACTCTTTTTCAATAAAAGTAGCTAGCAGCACTAGCTCCCAAACTCCCTAAATCTAGAGAGAAAGTCGCCAGGTCTGCAACACTGACAGTCTGTCTGTTCAGGCCTCCCTCCAAAGCCACTCCCCCAACATTACCATAATGAACATAAACAATATCACAAAAAATTATTTGAACAACACTACCAACCCTACCTTTAATGGTGCGACAGTAAAACACAGTTTGAAAAAACAAGGTAAAAAGACATAAACTCATTAAAGGGACTGTTTGTAACTTTTTAAGCGTATAAATGTACCGGGTCGGGATCCCATGCACGCTCGTATATGCGCGCTCGCGTGTGGCCGGAGTCACTTCTCCTCTGCCTGCTTGCCTTCACTCACACAATGCGCGTTCTCGCTGTCTCGCTCCACTTCTAGACGTGAACGCGCGCTCACTACACACTGCAGAAGAGTTAGTTTAGCTCTGAGAATATCTAGTGAATGTACAGTGGACGTTTGTGCAGAAATAAATGCTGCAACTCCTCCAGACCAACAGGGGTTTCCCGTGTCTTGTGAAGTGACAGGGCTCCGCAGAGAGAAATGTTATCGCCTCCGACCGGGTGCCGGTGTCTCCCTGCGGGCGCAGTCGGGAGGCGATAACGTTTCTCTTCCTGCTTCAGCCCCGGCACCGACCCGCTTTTGCTGAAGCAGGAAAAGCCAACTCTAGGATCAGCATTGATTCATGGAGAAACCTTCGTCTGTTCAGCTAACATTACTGCCAAGCAGCTGAAAAATAGAGTGATATTGTGGTTTTAGCTGACGTGTGTCGCTTCACTGTTTTGAGTGATGCTCGTTCATGTCTATTTAGAGCGAGCCCGATGCTGACTTTCGTTGACTTAACGGCCACAGGTGTCGCTGTTAACAAGCATTTCTGAAAGTTACAAATAGTCCCTTTAAGAGAGTTGTGTTTGGATGCAGGTTTGCTTATGAGATGAATGAATTATGAGACCGTCACACTCAGCTGTGGTAGTTGCCTCTTGCTCACCCCATCACACTCTTCCTTCTTTGCTGAAATTTGTGTTTTCTGACCCCATTAACTGTCCTGATGGCTGCTAATAATCAACCAAAATGAGTGAGTTCATGTCTATATTCTGTGGACCTGTCATACCAAACCAAACAACAAAGCCTTGTACACATTCACACACTAGAAAGCACCAAGGTCTAAACCTTTTCTTTCAGTTTCTCCTCTTCTTCTTCTCCGCACATTGCATCGCTTTTTTTCTCTCCACCACGACCTCCTCTTCACACCTAGTTTTGCTCGCTTCACCCCCCCACACTCAGCCTGCTGCTAATAGGGGTTTATTTTTAGCACATGTGAGGTGTGTGTGTGTATACACATGATGGATGAAGGCGATGTTTCACATTTCTCTCGTAAGGGGGGGAGGAAGACAAGGGAGGGACGGATGGAGGTGAAGAGAGCAGAGGTTGAAGAGGGAGGCAAGAAGCCGGCTTGAGAGCTGAAGGGTGTCGGGCTGTGATGGGGACAAGGCTTTCACCTGAAAGCCCCGCTGGTGGAGCAAACTGACCTACAAGCAGCTGAAGATCAACAGGCAGCTCTGCACCAGATGATAGTGCTCTTCTTAAGAGAGATGAGGGATGACAGGAACAGCCTGATGTTCAATTAGACGGCTCACGGCTTAGCTTCGGGCGAGAACTGAAATTTAATCACATATCATTTCTAGCTTCTTGTCTTTCCCCTCGGTATCTCTCGAGAGGAAGTCGGAGAGCTGGTCAGAGGTGAGAAGCCTGTAACCTGCTTTAATTCGTGTTGGAAGTGGATATAAGAAAGTGCATATAAACACTAGAGAACCTGACGGGCAGAGCAAGCTAGAGCAGCAACTCAATCAGCTTTGGGACGGAGCGTAATGTGAACAGCATGGAGCAGATTAGGGCTAAAACAGTGGGATAGATGCCAGGGAAAACAAAGGATAAGAAAGCAAGCAACAGATACACAGAGGGATTATTCACCATACACGGAGTGCACAAATAACTACAAACCAACTGTCGCTTTTCCTTTAATAACTTGATCTGGGATGCCACTGCATGTGCATAGAAATTGGCACCGTGTGCAAAACAGAGATGTTTAAATATAGATCTTCAAAGTGGAACTTTTTTTTTCCCTGCACAGGCTTTGACCTTGAACTTCCACAAGGAGTTTATTTTTAGGCCACCTTTTCATCTCCACTGTGCACGTAGGAGTCAGGAGGTGTCAACGCCAGACAGGAATAATCAGTGCAAGCGGGATCATTTTAAGTGAGAATGTTCACGTGTCTGGCGACAAAACGAGCGTGTTCTTAAAATGGATGTGAGCGCTCAGACGTAATAGGATGTGGCATCTTTCTGTCTCTATCTATTCCTTCCCGTTTTCTCACTTTGTTGCTTCCTGGCTTTCCATTCCCTCGCTTTAACATCATTTTTTTTTCATAATGTCACACAACAGATTATCAAAATGACAAAACAGTTGTCACAACCTTGCACTGCAGCCTGGAAAATCATAATCTCAAATGAAGTGGAACAAAATCTTGTAAATGAATCCGAGTATATCTCTCGGTTTCTGCCCCGCAAGTCGTGTCTATAACCAAACCCAAGGCTTCGGCGCTGCTTCCTGCTGGGTTTTCATATTGCCTATTATGCACTAATATGAGACAACATCCAGCTCAGCCCGGCAGTGTGTCTCCTCTTCACCCCACGGTGAGCAGGGAACTTTAGCTGGGAGTACCGTCGAGTTATCCTCATGGTAATGAACAATTCCCTTCCCACTGTGAGCGCCATTACCACCATTACCACACACTGTGATATGGCTTACAGTAGTACGCTCCGTGCCCGCAAATACAGCAACAGCACGCTAACCCCTGCAAGCAGCCATCACAATTTACCATCACAGGCAGCCTATGTTTTATTCATTAAGCCTAAAATTGACGTTTAGTGTCAATTTCCGTCAAAAGGAGAGGAAAGTGATGGACGGGTGTGTAATTATATTTGTCAGAAGGGACGTTGTTAAACTTGATCAAATCTACAGGCGATAGATAAGTTCAGAGGAAGGATACACATACTCCTAACAGTATTAAAAAGTTTTCATAATAAAATACAGAATGTAATAGCAGCACACAGCATCTCACACACACACACACAAACACACATAAAGCCCAGCATCTCTATGCCGGGGCCAAGGCTCGAACTGAGCATCTTTTATTCATAGATGAAAGGTTGATAACAAAATCTCTTTGGTCGTAGCCACGAGTGAGCTGCAAAGAGAATCAAACAGTGTGTGGAAATGTGTGCGTGTGTGTCTGTCGATCTGAGCCGATGTGTGTGGGTGTGTGTGTGTGTGTATACCCTCACTGGTGTGGATGTATACAGGCCCATGCAACAGAAAGGTAAAGCAGCACATGGGGGAGGTAATCAGAGACTATTAATTAGAAAGTTCTAACAGTCTCAAGAGGAAGACTAACGCCCAGGTTCATTTAGAAAAATGTCAAGGCCCCTAACAAATGACTCCTACACTATAGAGGGAAGTGAATGTGACTAATTATTGGCGCTCATATGTAAACCGTGAATTGCAGGTGAACGTAAAATATGTAAGTGCCGTGGCGGAGGGTACATTTTATAAAATGGACGAGTCACAGGAAGCTGCAACACATGATCTGGAGCACCTGAAGAGAATTAATAATATGCGGTATGGTAATCTACCAGCATGTATTGCTGCTCATTACACAGCGAACACGGACATTAATCTTTCAGACATGAAATATTGATTTAAGACTATTCATTATAAGCTAAAGCAATTTACAAGCCAACGCGCCGTGTTTGTGTACAGTTACCATGGGACTAAAGTTATTAAGGCACAAGGTGTCGCTCATTTATTTGATTAGAAAAAACGGAACCGCTCTTTGTCACTGTGAAATTACTGGCTAACAGTCATTTGTTATTTAGCAAAAATAGAACCAGAATAGATTCAGCGGTCAATGCTCTGCAGGGTTGTAAACATGTAATAGGATAAAGAAAGTATGTGAAAGTATCATAAAATGGACTCATTTTATGTGTTTGTCATGTAATGAGAACAGGTTAGCCGTCAGTTACAGCCCCATACACATCCATGGGACACCCAAACAGGTGTTTTCACATATGCTGCTTTATTAAATTAAATTTTCTGACATGTTTATGAAACATGTGGTTAAGTGAGATGTAGAGTGCTGCGGTACTGCCAGCCGCCGTCTGACATCCGTTGCTCCTAAAGTAGTGTTATTATGGTAAGGATGACCTCTGAGCGAGGTGAACGGCGTTATCTAGGGATCTAGTGGGAAGTGAATGTGATCCTAGATCCTGTCAAATCCTACACACTGTACATTTAAAGCCCTCTTCTCAGGACTGTATGGGCATATACAGACTGTTTTTGATTTTGTTAGTTTTGTTGAACTTGCTATGGTGGAACAACTTACATCTTTATCGTTATTATTACATATTGGTACATCATGAAATTCCCAATATTGCTACACTCAAATTAAACCTGAGCAGAGGTCTAGGCAGCAGCCAAAATAGAAAACACGTGTGAAGGGCCTTTAAACATAATGCAAATCCAACCTCTTTATTTCCATGTCAAACTACAGCTGTTATCACAAGTCATTTCTTCATTTAATGAAACACTTCTGTCTTGTTTTTAATACAAAGAGCCTCTTTTAAAATGTTATGCTAATATCACAAAATTGTGGAAAGCCAAGCACCAATGACTGCTTTCTAGTCTATTTGACATATTGTATGAGACGCTATAATGACACAAAGCAGAGGTATGTGACACTGACGGGGACAGGGGGTACTATAAGAGGAGAGGAGAGGGTACAGAAAGAAGAAGAAGGAGACCTGCGCTGTCAGCTTGAACTGTTTGTGTTAGATAAGAGGGGAGCACGGCTAAAGGACAGATCAATAGGGCTCACGGAGATTCTATACAGCTAAAAGCCACAACATCTACAGACTGAGATAGTGTCATGCAACAGAGTGAAGTGGAAAAGAAAGATAGAGTGTGTAAAGTTGGGTGTTGGTTAATGTATGCGTTTGTGTGTGTATGTGGGCGGGCAAACAAGTGGAACAGTGTTTAATATATCTTAATTGCACTAAACAAAGCTGGTTCCACTATTAGTGAATCGACACAAACAAAGCTCTAGGGCAGAGAAGGAGAGGGCACACACACACACACCAGCATGGTTTGCTTCCCCTACAGTGGCTAATGAAACAAACTAATTAGCGGGCAAAGTAGGGGCAAGAAGGAGGGTGACTACAAATGACTGTCATCAGTTATGTGCACACACTCACAAACACCAACGAGCCATAGCCAGACACAACCAGGCTGCTACAGTGAGCATCATGTAGGTCTATATGGTGGGATAAGCAGAGGGTTCTGATTAGAGTTATAATTGACAGGACTAATTATAGACACAAGAGCCTATCCAGAAACACTGTGTGGTATCAAGGCGCAGTAGGAGTATAACATCAAGAAAAAACTAGTAGAATATTTCAGACATGGTCTGCTGACTTAATACAATGAGGTTGAATAAAAACACCAATTAACCCGGGGCTCTTTTAATGTCATGTGTGCTTTTTTTGCATAGTTTAAATCACCGGTAGGTTCATGCAGTTTTGACGGCAGAGTAAATTCCGTGCCCGGCTTAAATGGCACGTCCCTCAGCACAGCCAAAAAATGCCACAATACTCAAATACCAAACTCTGAATGGCCTTGATGAAATCCCTGTGTAGCACAGCCATTACACAGTTCAGCCCTCACTGACTCCCATCGCACTGAAGCAGACATCTCTCTCCTTCTCCCTCCCTCTCTCCCTCTCTCTCTCTCTCTCTCTCTCTCTCTCTCTCCTATTGGAACAGACACACGGGAGCCAGTAGTCATGGTAACTCCATTCTGGGCAAACTTAAGGATGTGTATGTGCATACACACACACACACACACACACACACACACACACACACACACACACATGCACGCATTGTTTTTAATAAATATGTCATGGAGGGGAGCCGGTGAAGGGGCTTTGAGACTCTGGTAGCTAGTTAGCTGTCTGAACAGAGAGTAGTTTGTTTTGCAAAACACGATGTCAAACTCCAAAATGTACCACTGTTTCTATTTCCTTATCTGACTTTGTAGATTTGTGTGTGTGTGGTGTCTGTCTGTCTGTCTGTCTGTCTGTCTGTCTGTCTGTCTGTCTGTCTGTCTGTCTGTCTGTGTGTCTGTGTGTGTGTGTGTGTGTGTGTGTGTGTGTGTGTGTGTGTGCATGAAGCACCCAACAGATGTCCGGAGCATCATTCCATCTCTTTCATGCATTTAAATGGCCGCAAATTAGCAAAAAAGCACAATCAAAGTCAATTCCTTAATCAATTGTTGATATATTAAAAACAAACAAAAAAAATGTATATCTATGTTTCATTGTTAAATGAAACCGTAAAATCCAAAGTGTGATTATTTGGCTGTGTAATAGTTTTGTTTTGTTTTGTTTTTTTTGCTTAAAAAGGATAAGGCTGGGGTTGATCTGTATTTTTCTTATTGTCAACAAATCCCAGGAAAACATCAAAACCACCAATGTGATCTCCATTTGGTGATGCTTTCCAACTTCCCAACCCTGTCTGTGGCACCAAGCATACTGGTTCCTGAAGACCATTAAAAAATTTGAGAACTATTTTTTTTCTCTGAGTATTTACAACAGCAGCAGGAGTATGTAAGGCTGACTCAATATAAACTACAGTGCCCATGTTAATTGTAATAAACAGTGTAATTCCTATGTTTTTAGCAACGATCAACCTCTGGGTCTGAAAAGTGAAGCCAATGCAGAAGTGCCTTAAACTTGCATTCTTTCTAATAACCAGCAGGGGGCGACTCCTCTGGTTGCAAAAAGAAGTCTGATTGTATAGAAGTCTATGAGAAAGTGAGCCTACTTCTCACTTGATTTATTACCTCAGTAAACATTGTAAACATGAGTTTATGGTCTCAATCGGTAGTTTCAAGTCTTCTTCAATACAGCATGATGTTC
>CAKAOI010004712.1:1592-21659 GCA_916701655.1 Sebastiscus albofasciatus | reverse complement strand
ATTAATGAATAAATAAATACAGATAAATAAATACATTAAATGTCATTAAATGTAGCAAAAATAATATTAAAAATAAATGTAGATAAATAATAGATAAATAAATACATACTAATAATAATAATAAATAATAATAATAATAATAAATAATAGATAAATAAATACAGATAAATAAATACAGTACATGTCATTAAATGTAGCAAAATTAATATTAAAAATAAATATAGTCATTAATTAATTGATATTTCTGTTTCAATTTGCTTCTTTAGTTATTTATTTTTGTATTAATTCCCTTATTTATGTACTATTTCTTATTCTATACTATTTTCCCTTTTATTTATTTACATTTTTTTGCATGTATCTATTTATTTATTTATTTTTGCATTTGTTATTTATTTATTTAATTAGTTTTGCACTTATTTTTTATTTATTTTACATTTATATTACATGTATGTATTTATTTATGCATTTTTTTTAAAATGCTTCTGAAACTCAAGGAGCTATTTAAAGCTGTTTTCATGCATGTTTGATTTGATTTGGACATTAAATAGATGATCCCCATAATGGACTTTACTATACCAAACCACAGATAATAACTCAAGCTGAGGTGCAGGATTTGAGGGGATGATTCCATTTAAACAGGCTGTTAAAACAGTAATTTTAGTATTTTTTTCTTTTTACAATAGAGAAGTCAATGAGAGAAGAACATACATTTTTTCACTGTCATGCTTTCGTTATGATGTTATCTTTATTTAGTCATTGAACCATACACAGTCTTAATAGTGTCTTGTCATGGTGAAAGCATGCATTTGATCATGTGCTCTTGAACCTTTCAAGTCTGCAATGGTGTTTCCCTTTCTAGTTCATCATATACATTAACATAGGCATTAAGGCAGCAGCAGCTAATTAGCATTTACAGTAGAGTTGTCAAGTCAAGCAAATATTTTGATTATCGTTTAAAGGTCCCATATTGTAAAAAGTGAGATTTTCAGGTCTTTTACATTATAAAGCAGGTTTTAGTGCTATGTAAATACTGTTAAGCTATCAAAACGCTCAATCTACGGAGAAATACACACAGCCTGTATTCAGAAATTGCGCGTTTGAAACAAGCCGTTAGGATTTCTGTCTATTTGTGATGTCACAAGTATACAATATTTTGACCATTACACAGTTTTAAACGTAGACATTCTAAATGTGTCCCAGTTTATATCCTGTTGCAATGTATGTAAATAACATCAGCTGACAGGAAGTAAACATAGCCCCAAACTGTTGCCTAGCAACGTAATTCCAATGAAATGCACTAAAACAGAGCGTTTCAGACAGAGGATGAATACGGGTAGATCCGGGGCAGACAGAAACGAGGAAAATAATGTGTTTTTTTAACATTACAGCATGTAAACATGTTCTATTAGAAACACAAAATGCAAGTATGAACCTGAAAATTAGCACGATATGGGACCTTTAAGCAAAAATGCCAAAACTTCCAGCTTCTCAATTGTGAATATTTGCTGTTTCTCTTATTCTTCTATGATATTTAAATGAATATCTTTGCGTTTGGACTGTTTTCATTATGGATTAAGTACAGTAAGGGATAATGTACAGCAAGCGAGTCATTGTTGTGAAATAAACCCTGACAGGTCTTGCATCGCCCTGAAGGGGTTTATTTCACAACAATGACCGGCTCGCTGTACATTATCCCGCTTATTATTGACACAGTAACTATATATTGACACAAAAATCGTCCACCAGAGTCTGACATCAGAACTGCGTCCTTAGCAACGGTCTCTTATACATAGCAACGGCCTGCTATAAAGAAATAACAGACGGTGATTGACCAATCGGAATCGAGTAATCAACAAAGCCGTGTAATAACATAAGATAAATCACATATGTAACATGTCAAAAATAATAATAGAGCTGCAACGATTTGTCAATTAAAAAAGATAATTAACTGTTAATTGACTAATCGTTTAAGTTATTTTTCAAGTAAAAATATCAAACATTTGATCGTTCCATGTTTTCAAATGTGAGAATTTGCGACTTTTGTTGGTCTTATATGATAGTTAATTTTGGGGGGACCCTGGAACAAAATCTTGGGGGGTCTATGGTCTAATTTGTGTCAGTTTAGGGGTTGTTGACGTGAAAAAGTTTGGGGAAACTGCTCTAGAATACTGTGATGGGCATGTTTCACTTTTTTCTAATGTTAATGCTGAGGTTAATCAAGGAAATAATCGTCAGAATAAGAATAGAAATAATAATTAGTTGCAGCCCTGTTTTAGATTAACCACTTGGCCTGTAACATGTCAAACATAATGGAAGGCTAGTGAGCTTCATAAATTACCAGAACTGATTTATAAAGATAAACAACATAACCAAACACAACAAAGTAATCATTTTATAAAGATATGATTAAAAAAAGAAAGTCATTTGTGCAGCTGTTATCAGCACATCTGGCTTTCTTAATATAAAAAAGAATACTCAACTAATTAATTTTCTTTTGACTGAATAAGTATTAATTGGCTAAAAGATTATGGCACAGATATTTCTGAGTTCATTAGCTATAATAAATGATTTCTCCCATTTTAGAGTCTGTAATGTTTTGTAGGATCTTAAAAAGTCTTTCCACCATCTTGCTCACTCGCTGTGTGGCGGTGGAAGATGCTGACGGCACAGTTTGACCGTACGGAGTCTTGGAAAGTGAATTATTCATGGAGCCTCATTAACATACTGACATGACTACTGAACCCCTGCTGCTCTGCCAGTTTTCTGTCATTTATTGGCTCACACTTTTCTTTTGTTTAGCCTGAGGAGAAATGGAGCTTTGTTCCCTTCTCTGAGCTATCTTCAATACTTCATGAAATCATATGGTGCCGTCATGGCGACATGTGGTGCGAGGATCCCCGCTGGCGCCTATCCTGCTAAATTTCATCACTCCCAGTCCTGCATCAGATTGTTAGCACCACCGGGAGATTATGTATTCGGTGGTGTGTGTGTCTGTCCACAGCTAATGTCACATACTGCTGGACCCGTCAGCCTGATGTTTATGACTGTATGTTCTAGCACCTCTCGTGGTTGCAGCGATTCACACTTTTTTGAAGCTTTAAACAGTCAACATGAAGCGGTAGGGTTGCACGATTTTCAAAAAATATCTAGTCGCGATTATTTTGACTGATATTGCATTTGCGATATTATTTGCGATACTATAGGGAATGATCATTTTTATATAATTATTCTCATTTTCATTAAAAACATATTAAAATGATTATGGTGGGATTTCTGCAGGGATCTGTACCAAACAAAGAAGTCTGTAGAATATGATGTGTAGGCCAGGACATCTCTGCAGCACCACAATATTTAATTTAAAATGGTATTTTGACACACATTTCTCCTTTAACGAATATTGCGATTTTAACAAATACTGCGATTTGAAAATTGCAGTACGCCATAATGCAATTTCGATAAAATTTGGATTACCTATTCAGCCCTAGTTACACAGTGAACTGCAGTTTAGCTGCACGGAGCCGGTGCAGACAGCTGCATAGATTAAAATGCGAGCGTATCTGTTGCGTCAGACATGCATCTGATACGCTTGCGGTGTAGATGACGGGCAATTGTGGTTTATATTTATTCAATCAAACATTACAGCAGTGGTCGTTGGCGGAGATCTGCACTCTACTGAGTTAACTGTTCTAGTTCATTCTGTTGTGGCCTATTTCTCTGGATGGAGGCTAATTAATACAGAAATTAAGCTCCAATGTAAATATGTATTAAAAAAAAAAAAGCATTGAAGTAGGGCTGATCCAGATGTTTCAAAGCTTCGACCGTTGCCATGGTAACCGATCTCCAAATCAGTATCGAAAGCTTCGTTTTTGATTTGTTTTTTATAATCATAATGTATAAATCCCTAAATAGTCCATGAAATAAGGAATAATACCACAGCATTATTCATTATTCAGATGAGTTATTCTCAGACGGATATCACTGTTTGTTGTGTGTAGAAGTGTGTGTGTGTGTGTGTGTGTGTGTGTGTGTACAGTAGGCACTGAAACGGGGGAGTCGGGGAGAAACCTGCAAGTTTGTGCCTTATTAAGTGACATGAAATCCATAACCATGAAATTAGTTTTCACACAGGCAGTCAGACGTGCAACAGGTGGATCATTTGATTTTGTAACTGTAGATTTCAAGATGAAAGCTGGGTGAATATGCATGCGTTTGTTTGGCTGTGCAATAGGGTGACATTAAACTTTAAACACAACATACCCTGAAATATTGATGACCCTGGTCTGGTGACAAGTTGCAGCCTGTGAGTGTGTCGGGTAGAGGAGGAGATGCTCCCAGAAACTTAAGAGTCAGAGAGACAGTGAGAGGACTGGATAAGGATAGCACTGCAGGATTACGCAGATTGGATGTTAATCTGGAGCAGCAATTTGAATGAAACTAGTGCGAGACTGACAGCAGCTGATGGTAAGGTTATAATAAAGAGAAATGGGTGATAATGTTGATTAACTGATGCAGGAACAGGAACTTTACATGCAAAAAAAGGAAGAAGATAATACACAGTGTACTTTTAAAGTAGCTGATATTTCATAGTTGAATACTATGGAGGATGGAACCTGCCAAAATCAAAAATAAATGAATAAATAAATTACTCGATAAATAGATAAATGTCATTAAATGTAGCAAAAATAATATTAAAAATAAATTCAGTCAATTATTTGATCAAATGTGACATAAATTGATATTTCTGTTTCAATTTGCTTCTTTATTTATTGATCTTTGTATTTATTCCCTTATTTATTTACTTCAATTTTTAGTTTAATTTTCACTTTCATTTATTTACATATTTATTATAATTGTTTTGCATTTATCTTTTTATTTTTGAATATATTTTTTATTTCTTCATTTATTTATTTTTGCATTTATTATTCATTTAATTATTTTTGCACTTGTTTTATTTATTTCATATTTATATTTAAATGTATGTATTTATTTATGCATTTATTTTAATTTATTTATGCACTTATTTATTTATGACAGGCTGTCACTCAATGTGTGTCAGGGTGCATGACTATATGCTAGCTAACTACTGTATACATAAATAAATAAATAAATAAATAAATAAAAGGGAAAATTAAATAGGGAGTAGTAATAAGAGTCCCTTATTTATAGAGTAAGTAAATAAGGGAATTACTACTGAGATAAATAAATAAAGAAGCAAACTAAAACAGAAACATAACTGCCGTGGCAGAGGTAAATATCAATTAATGTCACATTTTATCAATTAATTAACGGCTACATTTATTTTTAATATTATTTTTGCTACGTTTAATGAGTAATTTATTTATTTATTCATTTATTTTTAACAGTGGCAGGTTCCGTCCTCCATAATAAGATACTACAGTATGTACTTCTAAAGTTTGTGCTGATATTTGATGGTTGAATACACCCCTTAAGTAAACATAGTTGCACTCCAGTGTCACTCTTTCAGAGGCTGAACAATGTCGGGCTTTATAAGCGTCATCCTTTATTCCACTTTGTGTGTTTACACAATACATACAGTAGTAAAACTGCGTTTATGAACGGGATTGTTTGAATTTGCTTGTCTTGCATACGAAGAATGTGCCTAAAAGGATCAGAAAGTGCTCTGGTAGTTTTTGTGCCGAGCGCAGCACACTATAAAAACACAAAGTCTCTCTTTTTATTTCTGTCTTTAGCAGCCAGAAGCATTCCCCCCTCCCGTCCTTCCGAAACTCAAGGACATGGTTATTTATAGACGTCTTCCCGTGAAAATTATTGGAATCATCCCGTCTTTGCCAGTATTGAATTATAGGCCTGTTGCGTTTTGAATAAAGAGGGTTGTTTGGCCTTCATGTGACACAATAATGGAGGGTTTTTACACTCACATGAGACGTTTCCACTGCTGTCCTTGGAGGAAAAACACAAGGATAGACATATCAACACTGACTCTGATGCTCATACCAAAACTATTCAGAACATTCAAGTTAATTTACTACTTTATTTGTTTGTGTTGTCTCAGGATCCATCAGTGACACAAGTACGCCAGGCTGCTCCTCCGGGGCTGGAGGAGTACAATCCCTTCACAGATGCCAAACCAGTGAGTACTTTCACACTCAATCCAACGGCAACTAGTTCACACTTCAAATAGATTTCAACGACATTAACAGGATTGATTTAGTTCTAAAGAGATCCGTGTTATTTCTGACTCTCACGTGACACAATAGCCATGAGAATATAAATGGTTTAATTAAAGATTGTGTCAAATGGGACATGTTTAATTCCCAGCGCTCATCACTCCTACATATCATCATCCAGTAGGAATCACACACCACAGAGCTTTGTCACTATATTTTGTAATTACAGTAAATAAATCGCCCAAAAAAAAAAAAAAATCAGTCAGTCCCAGTTTATTATTTAACATAATTTTTACTAGTTTTAAATGTATTTTTAGAATTAAATAAAAACAATTGATCACATAATTATCAAGACTTTATGATTCATTTAATATTCTAATTGCACAGATCTCACCACATGCAGCTCCATAAGATAAAACCAAAACATTGATTAGAGTAGTGATTTCCATCCTGGATGTCAGGACATAATTTAACGGGACAGGAAAGAACAAAAATATTGTGTTGCAACTCAAAATTTGATATTTTTTTCTGACTTTTCTTCATCTTTTTTTCTTGTAAAATATGTGATTCCTTTCTGCCTCATGAGGCCTCTAAAAGTTATTCAAATTAATTGATCTGATTTGATCCATTTTGGAGCTTTTAAGAAGCAGTTAATTTTCTTTTTTACGTAATATTTATTCTTTTTTAATTGTTCTCGGTTCCATTGGCTTTGATTAAAGTTAGTTTTGTTCATATTTATACAAACGCTCTAAACATTTATGTGCCTTTTTTTCATGCTTGGACTTGAATAAAATCAGCTTTAACTTAATTAATGTCATTAGGGCTGCAACTAATTTATTATTAACTAATTATTGTCATTGTTGATTAATCTGTTGATTATTTTCTCGATTAATTGATTAGTTGTTTGGTCTATAAAATGCTGAAAAATGTTGATCAGTGTTTCCCAAAGCCCAAGATGACGTCCTCAAATGTCTTGTTTTGTCCACAACTCAAAGATATTCAGTTTACTGTCACAGAGGAGTAAAGAAACCAGAAATTACTCACATTTAAGAAGCTGGAATCAGAGAATTTAGACCTTTTTTTACTTAAAAACTTTGTTGGTAAACAGTTGGTAAATAACTAATCCATTAATTGGTAATCGTTGCAGAATTGTTTTTGCGTTTCTGACTGTTGCTGTGACGTGATTTTATGCAGTGCCACAGCAGCGTGGAAACATGATAACAGGGTTTGTCTATATAAACGCATATATATGTTTCTTCCGTAGACGCCTCCGGGTATGGCGCCCAAGACTGCGGCACCCACCCTCAACACACAACCCGCCATCATGAAACCCACAGAGGAGCCTCCGGCCTACTCGCAGTCTCAGGCTCAGGTAGGACTGACCCAAACTGGACTGAACACAGACACAAACACTTTACGCTGTTTGGTCCAGTTAGAAATGATGGATTTAACAGACCTGTTGTCACCAACGCTGGTTATTATTGAGTCTGAATAAACAAGAGATTCTCTACTGAGGGCAGGAAATACATTAACATGACAGCTGGTTTCATGCTGAGTTTGTGACGGGAAAGTAGCTCCGCAGGAGGCTGCTGCTGTCTGAGACCGAGCTCTGTAGCCGCTGAGGGAAACACCGACTCTGAGAGGAATAACTTGTGATGTGATGGTGCATCTCATTTGTCGGCGGGCTCCTGGGAACGAGTTGTGATGTCTCTCCTCCTCCTGCAGAGAACTGGATTTATTCCAAAAGTAGAAACAAAGAACTCCTGTTGAGCTGAAAATACGCTTCTGTACTTTTATCATCTGTGTTGACATCAGTTTTATATATATATATATATATATGTGTGTGTGTGTGTGTGTGTGTGTGTGTGTGTTGGTGCAGGAGCAGTCGGGAGCAGCTGCTGAGCTGTTGAGGAGGCAGGAGGAGCTGGAGAGGAAGGCTGCAGAGCTGGACCGCCGGGAGAGAGAGATGCAGTCACTGAGTGCTTCAGGAGGTCAGCAGCCGACACCAACACACGAAATGACGAAATATGTTCATCAAAGACCTTTTTTCCATGACTAGGCAATGACGTCATTAAACACACAAAGACTGGAAGCAGGTAGAAACAGCTGGCCAGGCTTTGTTCAAAGGGTAAAACAAATCTGACTACCAGCTTCTCTAAATGTTACTAATTAACACATATCTAGTTTGTTGAATCTGAACATAAACAGAAAAGTAAAAATAAAATGTTGTGGTTTTACAGAGAGTTACCTGCAGTGACTTCTACGAGTCTTTTCTTCACCATGAGGTCACCAGCAGAGACTCCATGAAGTCACTGCTAAGCTAATTGCCTTCAGGCTCTAGCTTCATATTCAGCGTACAGACATGAGTCCATCTTCTCATCTAACTCTCGGCAAGAAAGCGTATTTCCCAAAATGACAAACTATTCCTTTAAATTCCCACGGCTTCTCCACACAGCCCTGAGCGTATGGCTTCTGTTCTGCAGCTTCTACTTTAAACCACAGTAGACACACACAAGTCATACTGTAGCTTCTCCTCTGTATCTCACTGCCGACCAGATGAGGAGTTTGTCGCCTTTAAAAGTGCTGTCTTACAGAAAACTTGGTCACTGTAAAACATGCTTCTTTTTGTCTCCCTGACTGTTCCAGGCAGGAAAAACAACTGGCCCCCCCTCCCGGAGAAGTTCCCCGTGGGTCCGTGTTTCTATCATGACATTACAGTGGACATCCCTGTAGAGTTTCAGAAGACAGTCAAGATCATGTACTACCTCTGGATGTGTGAGTAGCTCTCTCTAGTCCTTCACTTTATTCAGACCCACTAATATTTAGGATGTCTGCTGCATTGTGAGGAAGTGATGGCGGTGAATTAACCCACATATAAAGTGAAGAAGAAGAGCCAAACCAAACAGCTGAAACAATTTTTCAATTAGACAATTAATCAATTAGTAGATCATCAGAAAAACAATCAACAACTATTTAGATTTGATTAATTTTCAAGCGAAAATACTGAATATCTTTAGGTGTTGTAGCGGCTCAGTTTTAAAGCTGGAGTGAAAATACTAGCTTGTCATGAAGGAGGCTAAATAACGCTCCAAACTTATGCTCATGCAAGGGATGTGAATGTTTGAGGGCTTTTCTCCAAAGAAAATGTCCGAAAACTTTCCAATAAAAAGTCTGAAAAAAAAGTTGTCAAAATGTTCGGGAAAAAAAAAAAAAAAATCAAAAAAAATGTCTCAAAATGTCAGAAAAAAAGTCTGAAAAATGTTTGAAAAATTTTAGAAAAAATATCCAAAAAATATCTCAAAAATTTCGAAAGAAAAAAAAAAAGTTAGAATAAATTTCCAAAAAATGTCAAAACAAAAGTCTGAAAAATGTTCGAAGAAAAAAATATCAAAAGAAATGTCCAAAAGATGTCCAAGAAAAGTCAGAAAAAAGTCTGGAATATGTCAGAAAGAAAGGCAGAAGAAAAGTGTGATCCTGGTATCATAGTAAACTAACCTGATGAATCCATCGGTACCAACCATGTCAGACTAGCTGGTCATGAAGGAGGTTAAATAACGCTACGAACTGACACTAAATGTTGGAGAGGACAAACTGTCATGTCCATGTTCAAAGGGGTCCCTTGACCTCGGACCTCCAGATCAGTGAATGTAGCCTGGGTTCTATGGGTACCCACGAGTCTCCCCTTTACAGACATGCCCACTTTATGATAATCACATGCAGTTTGGGGCAAGTCATAGTCAAGTCAGCATGCTGACACACTGACAGCTGTTGTTGCCTGTTGGGCTGCAGTTTGCCATGCTATGATTGGAGCATATTGTTTTATACTAAATGCAGTACCTGTGAGGGTTTCTGGACAATATTTGTCATTGTTTTGTGTTGTTAATTGATTTCCAATAATAAATATATACATACATTTGCATAAAGCAGAATATTTTCCCACTCCCATGTTGATAAGAGGATCAAATACTTGACAAATCTCCCTTTAAGGTTCATTTTGAAAAGATAAGAAATGTGTGATTCATTTGCGATTAATCACAATTAACTATGTACAATCATGTGATTAATCATGATTATATATATGCTTCCACCCTCCCACACATTTTAGGCCTTTACTGCCAAAATAAAACACTTCCAACTCACAGAAGAAGGGGAATTAAAAGATGTAGTCTTTGTCTTTAATTGGATTTAATGCAATAAGTGGGCTGGTTCACGTTGATATTATAGTGTTACAGTTTATCTACAGAAGTGTAGATCTGCAAATGAAGCTGGGCTGAAGACATATCTAGATCTTTTCCTACAACCTTTACAGCTCCGTTCTGGTAGTAAAACACATCTCCATGAGGGATTCAGGGAATGAATGACTTCAAATGGCATCCAGCAGCCACATGACGGAGCACGTGGTGCAGTCATGTGTCCTGATGACTTGGTCAGATGATTGCTTTGGTTCAGAGAGCAGTAGATACTCCTCCTCCCTCCCTTTTAGTTTCTTCACAGATTAGTCTGATAGAAGCAAAGAGTTTCATACTTTTTATTGAGGAAAACCTTCAACAAACTCCAGTAGAGAGGATGTTGAACACACATCAGCACCAGCCCCGCTGAGTCAACCAGCAGACTCATGTCATATTTCACACTGTGATGTCAAATCCCCTCACTTTTACTGTTAGTGTACGATGTCTTGAACCAGGCAGGCACTGTTAGGACCCTGAGAGCAAATGGTAATAATGAATAATTCAATAAATGTGTGTGTGTGTGTGTTCTCAGTCTTGTAACGTGTTGAAATATTAAGCGTCAGTGTGCAGTGGTTTCAGGACACTGGACACTGAAAAGCAGCCTGGACATATACAGTGACACGCCGCGGCTCCGACACTGTCCCACTTTCACTAAGAGCTCCGTCCAGACACTGAATGTACGTTTCCTTTGTGATCCTTCGTCAGTTCACTCCGGTTCACTGCTGGCTAACATGGTGGGCTGCCTGGCCTGGTTCTGTGTGGACACGACTCGCGGGATGGACTTCGGCTTGTCCATCCTCTGGTTCATCCTCTTCACACCGTGTTCGTTCGTCTGCTGGTACAGACCACTCTATGGAGCGTTCAGGTAAACAACACAAACGGGTTTGACCTTCGGATGTACAAATGAAATAATTATAATAAAAAATAATGCTGTTTTTATTCTCTCTTTCTCTCTTTCTCTTTCTCTTTCTCTTTCTGCAGGAGTGACAGCTCATTCAGGTTTTTTGCGTTCTTCTTCGTGTACATCTGTCAGTTTGGTATCTACATTATCCAGTGTATCGGCATCACTGGTTGGGGCGCCAGGTGAGGAATCAGAGCAAGAAGAGACACAACAATGTGTATTTAAAATGTTCACTAATGTTTAGTGCTCCTACCCCCGAGGGAAGGAAACTATCATGGATTATAACATGTTTTTTTAATGGCAATGTGTGTTTTAAGAGCTGCGACGATTAACTGGAAACTATTTTGCTAATTGATTAATCGTTAAAGTCATTTTTCAAGCAAACTTGATGGTTCCAGCTTCTTAAATGTGAATATTTAACATTATAGATACTTAAAAATAGGGCTGTCAATCAATTAAAGTATTTAATCACGATAAATCGCATATTTTTATCTGTTCAAAATGTACCTTAAAGGGAGATTTGTCAAGTGTTTAATACTCTTATCAACATGGGAGTGGACAAATATGCTGCTGCTTTATGCAAATGTATGTAGTAAGCTAGTATGACATGGTTGGCACCGATGCATTCATCAGGTTTTCTAGTTTCATATGACGCCATATTAATGCGTTATTATCGTGTTAACTTTGACAGCCCTAATTATTATATGTTTAAAAGCCTCAGTAATTTCCTAAAACAGCTGGACTCTTTAGTGAGCAAATGTTACTCAAACAGAGTTAAAAGTGCATTTGTTGGGGACTATTTTCAGCTGCGGATTGATACACATTTGATGCTCTGTTTAGTATTTATGACAGCAGGGTGGTGTATGAAGTACAAGTTCATTGTTGACAAAAAGCAACATACATAATATGACGACTTCATCCTGTAGTGACTTTATCCTCTCGTCCTCAGCGGATGGATCTCAGCATTGACCGGCCTGAATCGCAGCATCCCAGTGGGCATCATAATGATCCTCATCGCTGCTCTCTTTACCTCACAGGCTGTCATGTCCCTCATCATGTTCAAAAAGGTAGAAACACACACAGCAAACCTTACAGGACGTTAAAGTCTTTTAAAGTCTGTTCCGTTGTAACGCATCTCTTCCTCCTCGTTAGGTCCACGGGATGTACCGTACCACCGGTGCCAGCTTCGCGAAGGCCCAGCAGGAGTTCGCCACGGGCGTCATGTCCAACAAGACGGTCCAGACGGCCGCTGCTACTGCCGCCTCCAGGGCTGCAAAAGAAGGCTTCAAGGAGCAGATCTGATTGGCTTAGAGAGCTTGCTCATCTCTCCGTCCAACCCTTACCCCTCCTCCTCCTCTTCCTCTGCTCACACCCAGCTTCCACTTGAGCCAACTGCCCTGTTTGAACACATGGAGCGTCCCCCAGCCTTCTGACAATGCCGCCGTGGTTCATGCGAGGGCGCTACGGCCGGCCATCCAGTCACCCCTGATCTGTAATCTCAGTCCGAGTGAGAACACGACCACTGCTAACCGGATTCAAACTCTCATCTCAGACTCCGGGACCCCCTCACTGACGCTGCACTCCTACCGCTCAACCAACTTTACTTTCTCTGTGTGAGTTTGTTTGTGTGTGTGTGTGTGTGTGTGTGTGTGTGTGTGTGTGTGTGTTTGTGTGGGGCCAACTACATGAATGTTTGTGTGCCTCTTTAAATGTCGGGTCTGTCCTCTGCAGACGGATTCTAATGTAGCTGAACCAAGTCAGACTTTCTAAAGTTACCGGGGCATTTCACCCTGCAATCCTCCGCAGCATCATCGACTTCCTGTGTGTCTGAGCCTTTTCCTTCATTCATCGGCCTATGTTAATTTATTACCAGACAAATGGAAGTCGTCTGGTACTGTCTAGTTGTCGGTTAATGCACACGCAGCAGCGGCATCCTGTCATTTGTTTTTCCATGAGTTCATAATGTAACACTGCTGCCCCCCGGTGGAGTGACCGTGTATTGCTGAAGATGAATGCTGTGCATTCCAGTTCACTGCTTTGCCTTCTTCTTTCTGCTCTCCTCACTATTTGGTTTTTAGAAAGTTTCCTTAAAGTGATGCGTCACCCAAAATCTTATTTGTTAAGTAGCAAACACATCATTATCCAAGGAGTTATATTCAAAGTGTCCCTGCTATTGCAAAGATATTCAATTTACAGTGATGCACCACTTTGGTTCAGACTGAAATATCTCAACAACTATTGGATGGATCGCTATGAAATGTTGTGCAGACATTCATGTTCCCCAGAGGGTGAATCTTAATGACTTTAATGATCTGACTTTCCCTCTAGCGCCACCATGAGGTCCAAATGTTGTCGTTTTTCAGTGAAATATCTTCACAGCTATCAGATGGATTGTCATGACATTTAGACTCAGACATTCGTGTTCTCCTCAGGATGAATTATAATCATGTTGATCCCTTCAATTTTCATCATCAGGTCAAAATTATAATTTGAAAATTCCAAATACCTGCAAAACCTGCAGACACTCCCATCAGCCTCAGCTGTGCTTTGTGTGTTTAGTGCTAAACGTCAACATGTTAGCATGCTAACAGGCTAAAGTAAGATGGTGAACATGGTAAACATTAAACCTGCACAACAACAGCATGTTAGCATTATCATCAAAGAACGTATATTGCTAAGAAGTGACAGTCAATCAATTGCAACGTCAGCACCCAGCAGCAGAGCTACGCTTCCGCCATTTTGGACTGAAAGCGACGCCGGTAAAACGTCTGCCTACAGAGTGTCGTACAAAAGTAGAACTAAATTATTTCCAATCTATTGTTATAGTCTACCGAAATGGCCGGCGTTGAACAATAAAATATTATAAATATAATAAGCGTTTTCAGCCCAAAATGGCGGCAGCGTCTGTTGTCAAAAAAAACACCGGAGTTTCATGTCTTTGCTTCTTTTCTCTTTGGTGTCATCGTGTCGGCACGCTGACGTTAGCATTTAGCTCAAAGCACCACTAGCATGGCTCTAGAGTCTTGTTGATTGACAAAGGACTGGAGTAATTCGTCGATTGTCAGAATAATTGCCATTCGATCGACTAGTCGACTTATCGTTTGAAGCTCCAGGACTGTCGGCATGGCAACATTTTAACAGCAACCTCTCCCACCTGAAGATGTTTTTGATTTTTGGGTGAACTATCACTTTAAAGCTTTCCAGTATTTCTCTGCTTGACATCTTTTCCCTATAACGGTCTACATATCCAGTGTGAAATTTACGCCAAGTTGCACTTTAAATCTTCGATTCTTTGTCTGCACTCTGTAATCTGTGCTAACGGAAGGATATTTATAATACCGGCCGCTCGCCTTCCTGCTCATTAGTCTAGTATTCATCCATGTAACAATCACCAGCTGAGTTCAGCAGAGTTTTCACATGAAGCCTACCTTGTCCTGTCATTTCCTGAGAAATAAATTAATTAACAAACCGTAACAGTGAGATCCACTATCCTGTATATACAGATGCATGTTTATACAGTTGTTTTTGAAGAGGAAAGTGTAACTCGTCTCCAGCTTTTCTTGTGTTCCCGGGAGACTTACCTCAGTTTTACTCAGGATGTACTCTTCACTTGCATGACGAGGCTGAAAAACAAAATATGAGATTGTATGAAATTAGACACTAACTGGCCCCTGTTTTTAAATAGATGTGCTGTAAATCGATATATTGCAATAAAAAGATGACAAAAATGGGCCAGTAATGTTGATGTAATGTTCTGATAACTGCTTGCATATTCATAATTTGACAATTGTGGATTGACGATCACTGAACTCCAGCAATCAAATGCATCAAATCTGTATCTTGTTCGGTCTGTTTCATTTCCAGTTTATGGTCATTACGTTTCAAAATGCATTTTACCTGCTAAGATGTCTTTGAATGTGTCTTTTTCTACCTACGTTACGTTGCTGCAAATCGGTTTCCACCTTTTGAATGATCTCTTTGGTCTGTCTTTGTCTCATGTTTAAGCCAGTTAAGCCTTTGTATGTATGTGATGTGTAGGAGTGTAAATAGAGGGGATTTGGCCTTTAAGTCTTAATCTGTGTGCAGGGCAGAGTCTGGCTGTGGGTCTGGGATCCTTCTTGACTTCCTGGACACTTTTCTTTATTTTATAAAGCTTCCTGCAACATGCCTTGTTTTGCTCTCTGCTCACTTCTCCTTTTTTTTTGTTTTTTAAATGTCACACTGGCTTTATTTGAACCAGTGCATGTGTATTCCTGAGTACAATCATGTACAAAACATGAGATTATTCCTTAAAAAAGAATCAAACTGAGTGGCACTTACAGTATTTTGCTGTTATTTTTGACTTGCTTAAAAAAAAAAACATGTTAAATGTGAGAGAGGCGTTAGATTGCAATGCAATGTGAACTGTGTGATGTGCTGTAGATGGGCTGTGGCTTTAAGCTTCATAATCAACATGGTTTGTGGTAGAAACACTGACAATTAAATGAATTCATAAGCTATCTAACAATAAAATCTTAATTAAATTATTGAAAAGAAATAGTAAAAGGATGTTTGTATATTTTGTACGATGTACAGATGGTCGGCTATTTGCTCTCAATTGGTGTGATTTTAAGATGCACTCTGGTTTGACCTTCAGTCGCATGTTGAGTAGTTTGAGTTTTGTATATTTATTGTATTAACACTAAATAAAATTCTTCTTCTGTATGTGTTTCATGGTTTCTCTTTTGTATAGATGTGTACTATATGTGATATAAACATCCAGACATTTCTAGGGATTATGTAGAATAAAGTGTTCACAGACTTGCAGTTGCCATTTTTGGCCTTAAGGTGGTGCTAGGAAAAGGTAAAGTATTTTTATCTCTCTTGTATTGTTCACATGTTCATATACAGAGGTACAAGCAGATACATAGACAATTAAATTAATAATAAGACAAAACAAAAATGAATTGTGTTTCATAAAGCTAGACTGTTTGTGTTATATGCTTCATATTGTATTAATTTTAAAGGTCTTAATGGCTTTTCTTGTTTTTAACATTGGGTAAGATGGTGCTATATTGTTTGAATTCATTAATAAAGTGCAGGAAATTTGGCTTGGTTTCTGACCATTTTTTCTTAAAAAAAAAAAATGATTTTGATATACAGCAAAACTAAAATATAGCATTACATCAAACATATTTATTTCAACATGAATCTTAGGTTTCTTTTGTAGAAAGTTGGCTGCATCAATCCAGAACATTTGTCATTTGTGATTTTGGGCAATAGAAATAAAATTTGACTTGACTTGACTGGAGCCAACTCAGGGAACCTGCGATTTGAAGAGTTTTGAGGACAACAGCGCCCAGAGATGACAGCTGCGCGCGGCCCACTCCACACTGCAGAAGAGTTAGTTTAGCTCTGAGAATATCTAGTGAATGTACAGAGGATGTTTGTGCAGAAATAACTGCTGCAGCTCCTCCAGACCAACAGAGGTTTCCCGTGTCTTGTGAAGTGACGGGGCTCCACAGAGAGAAACATTATCGTCTCCGACCAAAACTCCAGTGTCTCCCCTGTTCCCTCCGGCCACGGTCGGGAGGCTGAGGCAGGAAAAGCCAACACTAGGATCAGCAGTGATTCATGGAGAGACCTTGGTCTGGTCAGCTAACATTACTGCCAAGCAGCTGAAATATAGAGTGATATTGTGCTTTTAGCTGACGTGTGTCTCCTCACTGTTTTGAGTGATGCTCGTTCATGTCTATGTAGAGCGAGCACAAACGCGAGCAACAGGACGCTGACTTTCGTTGACTTAACGGCCACAGATGTCTCTGTTAACAAGCATTTCTGAAAGTTACAAATAGTCCCTTTAAACATGCTCAAAATTTAAAATAACTTTAACCTAAAAGCTAAAAACAGTGCTGCTTTATCATACCTAAAAAAAATACTACAATACATTTTAGAATATAAAAATGTAAAATTACCTTTTTGTCGAGGGAACCAATGAGGGAACCCATGAGGGAACCAGTACTCACTTCCGGGTTGGCCTCCAATATACGTCACATGTCACCGGATGTTGTTTTTTTTTTTTTTTAAAGGCGACGTGATGACGTCACGGGTTTAATGCTCCCCACAGAGCAGCAGCAGCAGAGAGAGGAGGATGGAGAGCCGAGCTAAATGAATGAGATGCGGGCTGATAGAGACCAAGACAGGCGGATGATGAAAGGATAAACCGAGCCGGTGGATCACCAAGACCACAATCTAAATCCCGGTATTAACACGTGGCTAAATTAGGGGAAGAATTACGCGAACAACAAGATTTAAAATTAAATCAGCTGTTTTATGAGTGAAGGCTGGTACAGTCGCTCCTACACATTAACGTCGGTTCAGCTGCTCGCTCGTGGAGGATGATAAAACCTGGACTATACAGCAAATATTTTCTCCAAAAACACCAGACATGAAGCCCTCTGTTAAAGGAAAACATCCAGCATCGCAAAGCCGCGTTAAAAGTCTGATTTGACAGTTAAAAACTACACCATACCAGACTCCATTGACGGAATTGGATTTTAATGGCACAGCGGACTAAAAGAAGGAGCCAGCGACTAAAAGTTGGATTTATGAACAGTAAATGTATTGATTATTTATTCGGCTGAGGTTAAATATCTCTACATGTTACCAGTTTGTCAGATTTCAGTGTTTGTACACCACCAGCTGCAGCTAACGGATGGATAAAACTAGCTTATTTTAGCACTATTTTACAGCTTTAGCTACAGCTAGCTGCTAGGTAGCATCAGCTGCTGCTTCTCTGCTCATCATGCATGCACAGACACGTTTGCATGGATGAAACCACCAGACAAGAATGCACCTAAGGGCATAATAACAACAACAACAACAGCACCAGAACTGAGCCCATGTCTGGACTGAAGACACAACCAGCAGATCAGCTTTAGTTGGACAGAGACAGAGACAGAGAGGATCAAGCTGTAGCCTCCAGCCTGCTCAACAACACACCACCGACTGAGAGGATCATTTACGACTCAACTAAAGCCTCCAAACATCCAGCAAAAATGGGGTATGTGAAGCTGCAGATCTCACTCACACATGTCAGGGTGTTAATGCACTTTGTTGTTTGTGCATTTGAGCAGATTTCTGCAGACACTTGTAGCCCATAGCCACCCTAACTGTGGCTAACTGTGTAGAAGAAGTACTCCTGTCATCTCCTGTCAAATACTAAAGAAAATGCATGAACTGCACCAAAGATACAGCAAATAAATAAACCACATACTCCTGATAGAAGTCCATCATTACTGTACATCCACTCACAGCCTCCATATACACTTGGCTGTAATGAAGCAGGCTACTGTAGAGGACAGGACCTGCCAAAATACAAATAAATAAATTAATAAATAAATTACTGGATAAATAAATTATTAAATATAGCAAAAATAATATTAAAAATAAATGTAGCCATTAATTAATTGATAAAATATGATATTTTTTTAATCTTCGTAGTAATTCCTTAATTTATTTACTATTATGTTTATTTTCCCCTTTTATTTATTTATGGATTTATTTTTTAAATTATTTTTCAATTGTATTTCTTTATTTTTTGCATTTATTTTTTATTTATTCATTTATTATTTATTTTCACTTATTATTTATTTATTCATCCAGCAAAAATGGGGTATATGAAGCTACAGATCTCACTCACACATGTCAGGTTTGTTGTTTGTACATTTCAGCAGATTTTCTGCAGAGCTGAAACACTTGTAGCTTATAGCCACCCTGTGTAGAAGTACTCCTGTCAAATACTAAAGAAAATGCATGAGCTGCCCCAGAGATACAGCAACTAAACCTCCTGATAGAAGTCCATCATTACTGTACATCCACTCACAGCCTCCATATACACTGACATTTTAGATTAGTGAAGCCAAAAGATTAAAGCTGTAATGAAGCAGGCTACTGTAGAGGACAGAACCTGCCAAAATTAACAAATAAATGAATAAATAAATAAATGACAAGATAAATAAATTATTAAATGTAGCAAAAATAATAATAAAAACAAATGTAGCCATTAATTAATTGATAAAATGTGATATAAATTGATATTTCTTTTTTTTATCTTCGTAGTAAATCCTTTATTTATTTACTATTCTGTTATTATTTTTTATTTATTCATTTATTATTATTTATTTTCACTTATTATTTATTTTATTTTATTTTATGTTTCTTTATTCATTTATTCACGATTTTCCCTTTGCATTTCACGACTTATTTATTTCCCCAAACATACTACATACATAAATAAAAGGGAAAATTAAACAAAGAGTAGTAATAAGAGTCCATTCTTTAAATGTATAGCTAGCAATAGCATATAGTCATGCACCCTGACTCCATAATGACACACATTGAGTGACAACCCCCTCATTTGCATGAGGCAGCAATGCATAAAGAAATATAAAAAGAAATGTTTAAAAAAAGAATACAGAAGCAAATAAGTTTGGGGAAATAAATAAGTTGTGAAATGCAAAGGGAAAATTTTGCATAAATATAAATAAATAAAAAATAAGTGTAAAAATAAATAAATAATAAATGAAAGAAATAAATGAATTAAAAAATAAATACCAAAACAGACAGAATTAAACAGAATAGCAAATAAATAAGGGAATGAATACAAAGATAAATAAATAAAGAAGCAAATTAAAACTGAAATATCAATTTATGTCACATTTTGTCAATTAATTAATGGCTATATTTATTTTTAATATTATTTTTGGTACATTTAATGACATATTTATTTATTGAGTAATTTATTTAT